>CP092886.1:165135362-165183192 GCA_030710605.1 Cordylochernes scorpioides | reverse complement strand
CCCATCAAATTTACCAACAGATCCCAATCTGTGACTCTGGTATCGGGAGACTTAAATTATCCCCCATCCCAAAACCAATTAATACTTCTCAGCCTTCGTCCTGATTGCTCGGCATATCAAACTGAACTATTGGCGATTCTCTGGGCAATTCGCTTAGCGGAAAGCATGCTTGTCAAGCCTGGAGGGGCTATTGACTCCGACTGCAGATCTGCCCTGGAGCTATTGGCATGTCTCAACAAGCCTAATCAGCTCTTATTTCGGAAATATTACTCGCCTTAGATCGATCCCCTAAGTCAACTTATGATAGATCTGGGGCCAAAGCGGAATTTCAGGAAATGAACGAAATGACAGACTAAACTGACAAAACAGAGACTGCTTTTTTTTTTTGGTTTCCTGGAAGATTAGACAGCCTGACACAAATATATCCATACAAACTGTCCCCAATTCTTGGAAGAGCCACAAACTGCCTACGTTTTTACTGACAGGCTTTTCTATGATGCAGTGCGTAGACGGTGCTACTTCTTGGAGCACAAGACTCCAAACCTCCATCACTCGCCCTCCAACCAGACTTGTTCCCAGCCTGAAACTATCTGGTCAACTAATTGTTCTCAACAATTTAGTCCGATGATGACTAGAACCTTCTTATAGTTTGTAGCTCAGACCGGATAGTTGGCGATAGGCCAGGAAGCTATGTTATCGCTCTATTGCTCTCTTTTTCTGATCCAATAATAAAATATTCTAGAGATTAATCTGCAAAACCGCGCGCTGAGAGATTTCGCTACCGATTAGCTAATTCCTTTAAATTATTTTTCTCTTATTGCAGTAAAATCTATAGACGCTGTTTCCATTATTAAAGAATGTTTATATATAGCAATGATATAATTTTACAATTTAAGTTTGAAGCTAATTTTAACGGATATTTTTTTATAAAAACAATTCATATACCAACCTTATGCTGAAATTATTTTTAAAAATTAGGTAAGGTTTATTTATGGTGAACCATTTTTCAGCGATTTCTTGGAGGGTTCATTACTGATGGCCATGTCTTCTTCATATCATTGTACTCTCTAAGGTCTGTATAAATAATTATTATTTTTTAAAGTAGAGAGAGAGAGAGAGAGCGTTAAAATTTGTCTCAAATTTCATCGATAGAGGGCCCATAGATTATGATGATGAGGAAATATATCGCTATTTAATTTGAGATGTTTGAAAAATTGAGAGGTTTCTATTTGTACAGAGAGAGGTTTATCGTAAAGATAGAGGCTGCCTGGCCGGCATTTATAGTTCTTGCAAATAAAGATACTTCGGCCAGTGAATCCTTTTATTACCTCGACGTTTCGACAAAAACTTTTGTCCTCGTCAGGAGCAATTTAACGCCTTGCTAAATGTTTTAATTTTCGTTTACTTTTGACGAGGACAACATATTTTGTCGAAACGTCGAGGTAATAAAAAGATTTACTGGAAGAAGTATCTTTATTTTCAAGAAGAAAGAGGTTTCTTATACAGATGGGGCAGTTAGGTTACGAGAAGAGAGTTAGAGAGAATGAGAGCAATATTTAATTAAAGATGGACTCTGCCTGGATGAGAAGCAACCTCGGCAAGGTGAAATTCTTTATTTTAACGACGTTTTGGTGAAAACCCTTCACCCTCATTAGATAAGAAACAAATTATTGATACCTCGAGAAAACGAAGAATCTGCCCTCTCAATCTTTCCGTTGAATTCTTCAATGTCGTCCAGACCCTCCGCGCCGAGCCTTGGGCCACTCTCGGTGGAACAGAGCATCTTGCTTGCGAATTGGTCGCCTTCATCAGCCTTTACTGTGTCTTCTTTAACGTCCATTTCTACCACCTGTCGCAACACAGGAAAGAGTTAACTAGCTAAGTATTTAATTGAATTCAGGATGATAGAAAACTTCTCGCTTCATAATAAAAAAAAAAAACAAAAAAAAACGCAATGCTTAGTATTTTTTTTTTAATTTAATCATAACTTAACATGTCGATTTCAATAAAAACATTTCTTTGATTACTCTAACGTGGAGGAGAAGTTCATTCTTTTCAATTTAAGATCGAATAAGATCGTCTCCGCTATGCCTTCTGAAAGAAAGCATGCTAATACAAAACTCCAAGAAGGCTCTAACAGTATGAGATATTTAATGGGAATGGGGTGCTTACTTGTTCATCGCCTTGAGACTCATCCAGTTTCAGATAGAGAGCCGTTCTGAAACAGATTTGTGTTATACGAGTAGACTTCCATAGGTACTTTGATAGAAGATTCCCAATACTATATCTTATTGTGTAATGTTGTCATGTAGTGAGAGGAGTCGTTCAATTTATATAAATAAGAGATATTGAAATTCCGCCTTTGCCGGTCCCAAGCCCGGATGAAAAAGGAGGAGGGGGAGCAGTAACAAGCTCGCTAAAAAACCTGGGCTCAGCTGGCCCGGCTGATAGTACCCTGTAAGGGCTCCTAATCCAGAAATACAGAATGAGCAGCGTTTGTACTCCATGTTAGGAGCGGCTGCACATGGCGTCTGTTCCTCATGTCAGAGGCGGCCATTTCTTTTGGAGCTAAGTCGGCCTGCCACTGAGTAATGCTCCCAGTCTTAATAACAAAGGCAGACGCATTCTACTTCGCCCAGTCATGATGGTTGTCAAACAGACACCACATCAAGGGAAACAATTTGATACCCTAATATGATTGAGTGGAGATAAGAAAGAAGAAGAAGAAGAGAGATATTGATATACAAGGTAACTTGTTAAACCGCTAAAATAGACTCTACAATTAATACAAAGCAATAACGCGCCATCTATATATAACTAATGAATACATTAAGACGTGATTATTTCTTTTCACAAATAAATCAAACTTCTACTGTCCTTACTGCGATGAAAAAATATTGGGAGGGATGGGCTCATCAGTGGTGATCCCTCCCAGCGGTTTCGCCAATTTAATCTACCAGACCGCTTCTTTAGAGCTCCAATACGGTATTGGATCATTCTGCTTTTATATGCTGCACTGAAGGGTGGAATCTTTTGAATGTAATTCTACTGTCCTAAAAGCTTATGTCCATCGTTTGGTTGAATACCATTTCTAAGATTTTGTCCTTGTGTGTAGGTTGGAGTTACGATTCAGTTATTTATAAAAGAGAAATAGCAACACTGATCACCCAACAAGCGGCGCTCCAAGCGCTAGAGTTTACAGAGAAACAATATTACTTTCCTGGTTTTTGCGGCCTATTTTATATATTTTACTGATAGCTTCGGTTTTTTTTACCATTTCCTTGACCTTAATAGAATACTATGAATACCTTGAGAGAATCAATCTTTAATTTATATTTATTGTATAAAGATTACATGTCTGTTTGTCCCACATTTGTTTCCTAAATATTTAACTAATCTGGATGAAATTTTAACAGGATATATAATTAAGTCTGGAAGGTATTTTTGTCACATTTTTAACCAATTAAAATTCAAATTAACCAATTATTAGACTAGTTAACTCATTTTTAGTCAGAAAATTATAATAATATTGTCGCACTATGTTTGATGGGTTGAAACAAGATATCTCGGCAAAAAATTCACTCCAGCAGAACACTCCGTAAACTAGCGGACTTAGGTCGGTGAGAAAGCCACGACACCAGCTTTGGCAAACTGAGAAACACCGACCTAGAGACCGTAGTTTCGGGCTAATAGGTTAGCTAATTAGTATAATTAGCTTTAACGTTTATATTTTGATGGGAGAGGCGACCTTCATTTTTAGAGCTTAATCTCCTCCCGTCAAAGTTTTCATCTATATTTTGGCCATAGATTTGACCTAGCCACTCTACCAGCTAAACACCTCTTTTTGAGATTGTGAAGATTTCATTTGATCCCTTATGTGGATCTCATGGAATAAAGCCCACCCTATACTGACGAGTACATTAACCCGAACCAAGGTCTCTAGGTGAACGCTTCTCAGTTTTCCAAAACTGGTGTCGTGACTTTCTTACCGAATTGAGTCCGCTAGTTTTCTGAGACGGTCAATAGATGGCGCTTAGTTTTAGCGTCTATTTTGACGGGAGAGACGCCTTATATATATGTATATAAAACATATATCATAGTTCAAACAATATTTGTTAGGCAAACTTTCACTCAAGTAAAATTTGGGCGAAGCCGGGTATATTAGCTACTTGCAACAATATAAAAGTTCTGCCTTATAAAACAGGAGGTGGATCCTCCTTATGAACAAAATCTTACTCTGGCACCAACATGTTCTTCTGATACGGAAGAACGTATCTTGTTGATAAGCAGGACAAGTCAGTGCAATAGTTGAAGCGCTCTTGAGACTGAGATGGCGAAATTTCACGCGACACAGCCCTTTCAATAATCAATCGTGTTGGAAATTGCAATATTGTTCACTTGTATATTTCCTCACTTCTCTACAATCTCACATGTGCATTCGTTTTAAATAATAAAAAAAACTTAAATGTCTAATAACTCCCTCAACATGTTTTTAATTAGGTCGTTCCTGCCCCGAAGTCCTCCTCTACGTGGCGGGCGGAAGAAGCAGCACAAGTAAGGGACTGCCCTGTAGGGCGAAGTACAGTGTCGTGAGCCCTGAGCCGCAACGGTAATCGTGAAGGCCTACAGGCCATCTGAAATGTGGCTGACTAACGGGGCAATGGCACCCCCCTTTCCAAGGAAAGAACAAGACACCACCACCAATTAGGTCATTAAAATATATTCTTTTGGTTGTGTTTTTGTGATAACGAAATTAAAATATCGAATAAATACTGGAATATTGATCTTAAAAGTTTTAAACGAACATTTAAACGATATTTTAGGACTTTTTTTATTTATCATATTTTAAAAATATTACAACATCAAATATTTTAAATAGAGTTGGAGAGAAGTTTTCTAGTGGAGCTCCGGTTACTTTCTTAAAGAGATGATTCCGGGACATGGAAAATATTTCGTATTAAAATAGTTTCGGATTATAGAATATTTCGACAACATCCAATACCTAGAACTTCTTACAGATAATAATGAGTTACCGTTCTGAATATTGTCGTATAATTATCGGTATGTTTGAGCAATCATTTACAATGATTTACAATTAAATTGTGTGAAACGTAATTAAAATAATAAAGATTTCACACAATGAGTTTCGTTTTATTAGAAATGCTAGTTTTCAAACCAAAATCCATCTCCAACAGGTTTATGTAAAAAACACTTGTGAAACATTCCTAGTTATTATTATTTTTATTATCCCTAGTACACGTGGTACAGGCCATGATAATCATGGTGGGTAGAAGTTGACGACTGCTATTTACTGTAAGTTCACCAAATGTCTACACATGTAAAAATCAGACTTTTGCACTTACAAATGTGCCAGAGTCCCGTTTGGTTACTTGCACTCGCTGGTGGAGTTAGACTAGTCCTAGGTATAAATATGGTTAATGTTTTAGTTTATTCATCCCGAGAACGATTCTCACTAGAAATATGGCATTTCTAATTTTAAAAAAATCTGATCGTGAAATCTTTATCATTTTAATTATGTGCAATAAAAAAGGCAAACTTGAGAACCTAAGCTCTTCATTTCAATAGACCCGTTGCTTTTATATAAATAATAAAAGTACTTATTATACAATATAATGCACTGCGGCCTGTGATTGTAAAACGACACTTGAAGTTACACCGCATGAGTTTCTTTTAAACGAAAAATCAAAATTTATTTCAAGGTGAAATATAAACTATTTCTAACCTTTTTGGATGAGGTATGAAAGGGTAAATTATGAAGAGTAATGATGAACGGAAAAATAAAAGTGTCCAGGGATGGGAATCAAACCCACAATGATCCGCTTACCGGGCAGATGCCATGTCCACTAGGCTACCCTGGATGTATTTTGCCGCAGTGCATTATATTGTATTATAAGTTACTTTATGTATTATTTACGAACGAAAAAATACGACCAGGGTAGCCTAGTGGACATGGCATCTGCCCGGTAAGTGGATCATTGTGGGTTCGATTCCCATCCCTGGACACTTTTATTTTTCCGTTCATCATTACTCTTCATAATTCACCCTTTCATACCTCATCCAAAAAGGTTAGAAATAGTCGATATTTCACCTTGAAATAAATTTTGAGTTTTCATTTAAAAGAAACTCATGCGGTGTAACTTCAAGTGGCGTTTTACAAAAGTACTTATTACTGCAAATACTCATTGACAAACTTAAGGAAGTTGTACCTTTTAGCATGTATATCGGGATTCAGACAATAACTCTGAAAAATATTTAATATACAGCGACCTATATTAAAGACAAACGAGATACCAAAGTATGAACAAAATTGCCTCCGTCTCCTTAAAAAAAAAAAAAAACAGACGACCGGCGTTATCAAAGACAACTTTCCACTTTATTAAGTTTTGTCCATAAGGGTACTTTTCAATTTATAATATTTGCAATGCTAATTCTTATAATTTGTCGTGATGGTGATTTGTGAGCTGTGAATAAATCTCTGCTTTGCTTTGAAGCACCAAGTTTGCCGAGAGTCGGTCTGATGACATCAAGGCGGTTGGCGTTCCATTCACCTCAGCGGTATTTTACACCATGGTAAGCTCAGTGATGAGCCCTCCAAGTGGTTTCGCCTGTTTCATCTACCAGACCTCTCTAATAATACATTGGGTTTATATATCGAACACTGAATAGAGAATCTTGGTTGTGGTAATTAAGCTGACTATGGACATACACTCATGGACAAAACTTAAGGAAGTGGAAGGTCTTTGATGTCGCCGATCGCCTATTTTTTTAAAAGGAAAAACAGGCATTTTGTTCACACTTAGTTATCTCGTGTGTCTTCAATAAAGGTCACTGTGTATCAAATATATTTCAGAGTTATTGTCTGAATCCCGATATACATACTAAAAGGTATACAACTTCCTTAAGTTTTGTTCATGAGTCTAATTTAATGGTGTGTGGTTAAATATTATATTTTATCCATATAAATATATATTGCTTTATAATTAATTTTTGCGTAACTGTCCTTGTAAGAGCATTGCTCGATGCAAATATTTATATGTATTTCTACTGTTCTATAAGCTTATATATCCATAGTTTGCTTCCACTCTTCAGTGTCGCATATATATGCATAATTGTCCAATACAGTATTTGAGGTCTGAAAGCGGTCTGGTGGGTTAATTTGGCGAAACCGCTGGGAGGGTTCCATACTGATGAGCCAAGCCCATTCAATAGTCTTTCATCGTAATAAGAGAGTAAAACGTTTGTTTTATTTGAAAAAGAAAAATTGGTGCCTGGAATTGTTACTGTGTGCTGTTGAGTGGATAGAAGAATGTCCGTCACAGACCACAGGTGGGGCACTGAAGGAGTAATTGGCCATTTACGCGAGCGCCGGTAGGGCTGGCAGGGCGCCAGCAGACGCTCTCTTTAAAATATCCGTCTTCCGCCGCCGGGGCTATTTTGAAATCTCTCTATGCACTAATATGCTTCAATCTGCTGGGTGTAGCGTTCCGCCATATCGTCTCTTAGTTCTTCCTTTTATAAATGGCCTATAGCCATTGTACAACTGGCACAGCTCCCGCTATGAGAAAGCGATCCAATGCCTAGTTTGGGTCATTTCTGACCAGATCGTGCAGATTCATATCATTGATATTCATAACAACAGTTTCAGGTAAATTCGACCGCCCATATTTCATTTCTTTCGAGATATATAGGCCTTTCAGTAATGAGCTAGTATTAAAATGTTGCTTCTTATTCCTATAAAAAGACTATATGGAAAATTAGTCCAACTCCATAAGTTAGTTTAATGAGTTTTGCTGGAATTCCCAACGGTTCTTTTATTTTTTGTGGCTCGAATGCAATAAGGAAATGTTGGAGACTAACGCTATCAGCTTTGCATTCAGTTTTTTTTTCTTGTCCCAAGTCTGGACTTCAAGTCTAGACCAGATCCTGAAGGCCATGCCTCTTTATCACCTCGATGACCACAGTTGGATCGGTGTAGATGTCCGTTCGGCAATGCCCGATGCATTGCATGATGTGTTCTAGGCTCGCTGCAGAATCCTGACATTTGGTGCAATTTGGAACGGTTTTGGATCCACTTGTGAAAATCATTGGACGTAGATGGCCTGTTTTAAGACGGGAAAGCATGGTGAAGTCTGATCTGTTAAGTTGTGAGTTGGTTTTCAGGAGGGGAGTTTTTCCATTGAACCAGCGGTGTTTGATGTTTTATTTTGCCAATCTTTATTAAATTTGATTTTCAGTCTGTTAGAGTGATCATTTGCTGTTGGAAGGGTTGAGGATATTTTTGGGATATTTTCTTTAGATGCTCCTGCTTTAGCCAATGAGTCAGCCCTTTCATTGCCAGGTACTCTCACATGTGATGGGATCCATTGGAAGGTTATTGAACTTTCAGGATTGAGGTCATTCATAGCTTTTGCTATATTTTTAAGCAGGGCGTCGTGGCTTTTGTAACAGTTTTTAAAAGCATAAATGGCTGCTTTAGAGTCAATTTATATGCAAGCCTTGATTGGATTTTCTTTATGGATATTTAGTTATGCTTCGTGCACTGCAGTAAGTTCTGCTCTGAATACTGAGGGTTCTTTGGCGTTGAATATTTCAATGGATCTTAAGGAAATTTAGGAATGTCTTGATGTTGCTTTGTAAACTTGAGAAGCTTAATGAGCTCTGTTTTGTATCTTAAAATTGAGAACTATATTTCCCTACTAAGATTTTGCAATCGCTTCTATTCATTTCTGAAAAGAGTGAGCGAAATAATATTTTATATTTATAGAACAGTTATGCTTTTTAAAAGAATGCTTCTGATAGTTTAATAATAAAAATTAACATTTTATGCAAGCCATTATAGAATAAACGAATTCGAATAGTTTCCGAAAAAAAAATATTATTATTAATATATTATTAAATATAAATGCTAAAATATATTAATTAGCTTGATTTTAAAATATTAATATACTTCTTACCCAAAATATATGAATTGATATGCAGTCGTTAAGTCGGAAATGATATGAAAACATTCTTTTTTTAAAAATACCTTAGATTGAATTACATATATAAAATAAATATTTTCTAATATCGATTCATTATATATAGATTTGAGGATCCTTGTTATTATCACAAAGATAGCAATGTGAATCCAAATAATCCATGTAAAAACACTGGAGGTATTTGTTGCAGATTTCCATAATATACTAGTCTTGTAGGTTAAATATTTTCACAATGGTCCTGTGTAAGAGCTGTTTACTCATAAGCAATCCCAAATACACTCATGGACAAAACTCTTTTCTATTTTCAATTCCTTTTTTCAACTGTAATGTTCCTTCGATTAAATAAATAAAAATGCTTTACCAAATTAAGAAACATATTTTAATTATATATCTTTCTAATGTCAAACATACACTTTTTAATTTATTCATAATAACAACAATAATTACAGTGATGCCAAATCCAAACAATCAAAAATAAATTAATTAAACAGAGTATTTTATAATATTATTATAAGGTATATTACATCAACATTACTATGTTATTTTATGATAAAATATCTAATGGATTCGCGGTCCTTTTTGTGAGTAGATGACAGTTCAGAGAGCCCAACAGGAGGCCTTCACGGTTGGGCCAAACGCTCGATGTCACCTTTAATCATTTCTATATTGTCATCTTCACCATTATAAACGTATCCTTCAATTATTTCCTAAATCGAACAATGCCTTCCTACATTTTGAGACCAATTAAGAATACAGATCAATACAAAGAAGTAAAAAGAGTAATTCCTAATGAGTGAATTATGCAATACATTTCGAGAGAAGCGTTGTTATCACCACTTCTTTATTTTGGCAGGAACGTTATTGCTGAAAGTTTGCTAGAATTACACTCATGTCTTTTTTTTAAGGAGACAGGGCCAATTTTGTTCACACTATGGTTATCTCGTGTGTCTTCAATAAAGCTCACTGTATATAAAATATCTTTCAGAGATATTGTCTGAATCCCGATATACATGCTAAAAGGTACAACTTCCTTAAGTTTTGTCCATGAGTGTATATCTAATAAATAATCATACTTCTATTGAAATTGGTAATATATATAATTCAAGCTAGACCAGCTATTTTAGTTTATTGATAAATATAATAGTTATGGACAGAGAGGAAGTGCTAATTTGGATCCTTTTCTTTACTTGTATGATTATTCCATGCGATAGGCCTTTCTCCTGACGCAAGAGATCAGTTGCGGGCTCGAGACATATTCCTAAAATATCTCGATGTCCATAGTAACGAAAACCAAGACGGCTTCCTTAGATCTCCTAAGTAAGCAATGTAGGAAATGATCAATGCGCTTAGGATTCTCCCTCATTAGGCGCTCGGCTCGCCGACATGCTAATTGCTAATTAAGGACCAGAAACTAACAATGTATTGATGCATTAAGTAAATGATATCCAATTAAAAAGAGCGCGGGCGGTGTGTTGTGAGCAACATTAGGAAAAATTCCTTTTAGTGGATAGAGAGAAAAAAACCTTTTGTGGTAATTAGCTCGGTGCTTTGTTAGAATTGACTCGGCAACGTTATTATAAATTGGATAGATATGTTTCAGCTGATAATAAAATATGTAACCTAAATTGTTCTATGAATTAATTACAATTTGAAATATTTCAGCGTGAAGAATGCAATGTTAAGATCCCTATCGGCTGAGGAGGCCATTTTACGGCCTGCTTTAGAGAAATGGGCAACGTTTACATGCATGTTTATTTTAAACAATAAATTCATTTATACAGTAGAACTTGGATAATTCTAAGGTCTTTAATTCGAAAATTTATCTTGGTCCCTAGAATTTCCTAGAAATAGAATTTCCGTTTTTAATCCGAATTTTTGGATAATTCGATTTTTTTGGTCCCTTCGATTTCGAATTATCCAAGTTAGACTGTATAATATTTTAAAATGCCACTCACGAACAAATCTTAAGGAAGTGGTAAGTCTTTGATGTCGCCAGTCGTTTATTATTATTTTTTAAAGGAGGCAGAGGCAATTTTGTTCACACTTAGTTATCTAGCATGTCTTCAATAAAGGTCATTGTGTATCAAATATCTTTCGAAGTTATTGCCTGAATCCCGATATATTATAAAATGGTACAACTTCCTTAAGTTTTGTTCATGGATATAATTTTAATTAATATACAATATTCACACACAGAATTATAAATTATTTACGCGTATGTTTTTCTCTTCAAAAAATAAATAATTCTATAGGAAATTAGCGGTTCATCACAGATGAGCCAGACCCTCCCTATATTTGTTTCATTGCAGTAGTGTAGTAAGGAAATGTGTGTTTTTTTCAAGAAGAAAATATGACTACCCTCCATAATTATCCTGGTCTCCATCACATGTACTAGGGATAATAGAAAAGGGTAAATGGTACTCCGACATTGACTGTAATTGACTAAGACCTCATAAAAATATGATAAGTTTCGTGATGGAAAGTATGACATACAGCGTGAAGACCGTTTATACAGTATAAAACCAGCCCCACATTATATATACACTTAACAATACCAAGCCCAAGCTAAAATTGATTTATAAATCTGTAAAAATTCCATTTTCCATCTTCAGAGATTACCTTTCGTAATCTATATATATATATATATATAGTGTAGAAAATATATAACAAAATTATAACAGTGATTCTACTTTTAAAACTTAAGGAGCAAACTGATAAGAATGATAACTCATATCAATTAGATTTGATTAGATTAGCAAGCTAAATCTAAATTAATTATAGTAATAAATAGTTATTTAATTTTATAGTCCAGTTTTGTATTAAGATTATCTTCACTATTATGATCATTTAAATTCAAATTATAAAATTTGTAAAATGTTATTAATTTGTAGATAGAGAAAAAAAAATCCTTTACTTCTAATACCTCATCAAGTTAATTATATATTTATAATTAATAACAATAAAAATTAACAACGTAACGTCTTTTGCATCGGCTTTTACACGTCATTTAGACATACTCTATCCTATATATAGAATAATAGAAGTGATAATATATTTAATATTATAAATTTTAGTAGTTAGAGAAAAGAGAGAAAGACAGAACCATGCACTTTTAATCAAACTAATAATAAGGAAAAAAAAGGTTTGTAAAGAAGGTAGATAATATGTCAGCTGGGCTTTTATCTGAAGATCCCCGGTCCAGCAGATCTCTTTTTCCAATTTATTTCAATTTAAAATTTTTTTGTGTATGTCTGGTCTACCATTAGGGTTTCAAAACATATTAACCAAACTTATAACAAATGTTAATTCATACTATAGATATTTTACTAAATACAACTATTTATAATCATATTATAAAATAAAAAAAACCTTAAAAAATCTTTAAAAAAAAAAAAAGGATAAAATATAAAATTATAAAAATATATATATATATACTAACAATCTTATCTACCTTCTTTACAAACCTTTTTTTTCCTTATTATTAGTTTGATTAAAAGTGCATGGTTCTGTCTTTCTCTCTTTTCTCTAACTACTAAAATTTATAATATTAAATATATTATCACTTCTATTATTCTATATATAGGATAGAGTATGTCTAAATGACGTGTAAAAGCCGATGCAAAAGACGTTACGTTGTTAATTTTTATTGTTATCAATTATAAATATATAATTAACTTGATGAGGTATTAGAAGTAAAGGATTTTTTTTTCTCTATCTACAAATTAATAACATTTTACAAATTTTATAATTTGAATTTAAATGATCATAATAGTGAAGATAATCTTAATACAAAACTGGACTATAAAATTAAATAACTATTTATTACTATATATATATATATATATAAATGAATGTATGTGTGTGTGTCCTTTATGCCTGAACAAACTACTCATTGGAACGCCATGGAACTTTGGGAAGTTATTTAGTATAGTACTGGGAAGGTTTCTAGCAAATAAAATTTTTAAAATAACTTTTCGCCTAAAAATAATCAAGATAAATGTTCTAATTTATCTGTTATAATTCATCAATCTGCTCTAAATATTATCATGATGATACGATGATTTTGTAACGTAGAAAATTAGGAAAGACAAAATTCAGGATGACACGGCAATTTATTTGAGACAAGAATAATGATACAATTCCAAGGCAAGATACTATTCCTTTAACTTCCAATTACTGAGGGAACCAATTAATATTGATTTTATTCAACTTATCGAGTATTTTTCAAGGGACCGGGTGAAAATGTTCACTTTATCGAGAGATTCGTTAGACAAACCTTTACTCGGGTAAAACCCGGGCGAAGCCGGGTACATCCATACAAGAATAATGATACAATTCCAAGGCAAGATACTATTCCTTTAACTTCCAATTACCGAGGGAACCAATTAATATTGATTTTATTCAACTTATCGAGTATTTTTCAAGGGACCGGGGGAAAATGTTCACTTTATCGAGAGATTCGTTAGACAAACCTTTACTCAGGTAAAATCCGGGCGAAGCCGGGTACATCCATACAAGAATAATGATACAATTCCAAGGCAAGATACTATTCCTTTAACTTCCAATTACCGAGGGAACCAATTAATATTGATTTTATTCAACTTATCGAGTATTTTTCAAGGGACCGAGGAAAATGTTCACTTTATCGAGAGATTCGTTAGACAAACCTTTACTCGGGTAAAATCCGGGCGAAGCCGGGTACATCCGCTAGTTACAAATAAACTTTGATTGTTTTAGTCTTTCTCTCTCTCCCCCTCATTCAATTGAAAATAAAGAGTTAGAAATTCATATTCAAATTAAATACTAAATGATCACACACAGGTTATTAAAAATGCATATATCACGGCACGGGATAACTTTTTATACTGGAATTAAGAACTTTTCCTTTTAACGATAAATAGTATAGTTTCTCTCTATTTGTCTTTAATCGGTAAAGCTTTAAAAAGTGTTGATAAAATATTCAATTAAAAAATTTAAATCTCACCTGAAAAAAAAAAGAGAAAATGAAGTTAAAAAAAAAATCGGTAGTCAATAAACTTTAATGGAAAGCTGAGCAAATTTAGATGTCCCATTTATCTAATTCAATATACAATGGATAATTATCGATGCTACCACCCTAGTAAAAGATATTTTAAATGATATTTACTAAAATATTTATTTAAATTCGATCATATTCCCAGATAATCATTTTTTTCAGAGAGCGTATTTATGAAACCTTTGGGCCGTGTCGATTACTGTTTATATATACACAGCGCAAAACACATTTTATTTTGATGCCAAACATTGAAACCTGGGCGGCGCAACAAATAATTGGAGAAAAAGAGGAGAAAGGAAGTTTACTTATTCCCGGCTTGTTAAGGTTCAAATATTGGTTTGGATCTTGGGAAATAAGGTATGCCGACCTGCTCGACCGAGCTATTGTCATTTCTCCCTATCTGGTCTCTGACAACAGCTTGAAGTACATAACGATACCCATTCAAAGAGTAAAATAAGAAAATTATATTGGGATTCGGTTCAAAATCACTTTATTAGGTACCGCTCAACAAGAGCAACCTAGTTTATGATAATTGAAACAATGAATAATATGTGAGATTTTCACATATTAAACAAAAGGTTAACGCGGGATTAAATCCCGGTTCATGACTGTCGGGAATCGAGGGTGTTACCCACTCGTCCACCGACTTTAAAATTTAGGTGCAATATGCGTTTCTTTTTGTTTATATATATATATAGTGACAAAACTATATTTAAAACTTGAAATAATAGTATTATTTTAGGTAAATAGGGAATTGTATTAGATTAACAAGCTAAATCTAAATTAAAAATAGGAAATAAGAGTTAATAATTTTTTTCTGCTCTATGATATCAACTTAATTTAAGTTATATTTAAGATTTTAATTTTTATTAGATAAATTTTATTATTTACATTTCATATATATATATATATATAGATGGAGATTTTTTTACGTCTATTTTGACGGGAGAGGCGACCCTTGTCTCTTTATATATATATATATGATACTATGATGACATATACTTAAGTCTGAAGGACAATCCGGGTAACTGGCGACTTCTGTACGTTCAGGTAACCTGGCTTTACCAAATAAATAATAGTAATGACAAATAAATTAATGAGCTATAATTCTATATTACAGGCATTAAAACTTCAATGTTTTATATTATTATATATATATATATACCGGTACAACGTGTGATCAATAATTTCCAGGAATGAGACTGGATCACGTAAAATATTCAAAATAATGAAATAATTGTATAAGGACCTTATAGATAAAAAATATTATCAACACGTAGAAAAAAAATCGATCACACAGACGCACGCGCTTATGTTTTTTCGAATTTATAAGCTCCAGTATATCAGAACATTTTCTAACTTCAGTATGGACTGTATTGAAAAACAGCGAGTCTGCAGAGAGTTTTGCTTTAAATTAGGGAAACCAGCTTCCGAATCATTTCAAATGTTGAAGCAGGCTTTTAAAGAAGATGCCCTATCACAATCGAGGACATTTGAATGGTTTGCACGATTTAAAGCTGGTTGAACAAGCGTCAAGGATGATCTACACACTGGCAGAACTTTATCGATAAGAAACCCCGAAAATGCACTCAAAATCAAGTCATCGATCAAAGAAAACCGAAGAATAACTATCAGAGAGCTATCAGAAGACTCGGATATCTCTTTTGTAACATGCCAAACCATTATAAAGAATGATATGCATCTTGAACGATCACAGGCTAAATTTGTCCCACATCTCTTAACGAATGAGCAGAAAGAGCATCGTAAAAGAAACGTGCAAAAACATGGTCGTAATGTTTAATTCTGATCCCCATTGGCTCAAAAATGTTATCACGATAGATGAAACATGTGTGTACGGATATATGATCCAAGACTAAGAGGCAATCAAGCCAGTGGCTAGAGCTTGGAGAACCAAGATTCAAGAAAGCAAGGATGATCAAATCGAAGCTTGAGTGTCTTCTTTTCACTTTCTTTGATGTAAAGGGATTGGTGCACTATGAATTTGTGCCCGAGGGTCAGACCATTAATCAACATTACTATATTGATGTATTGAAACGTTTAAGGAAGACTGTGCGTCAGAAACGACCCAAAAATGGCACCAGAAAAATTGGCTTTTGCATCATGACATCGCACGGCCATATACGGCTGTCACTGTACAACTCTATTTGACTAAACACGGAATTGCTTTACTACTACAGCCACCCTATTCTCCTGACCTTGCTCCCAACGACTTTTTCCTTTACCCTAAAATTAAAAAAGTCTTAAAAGGACGTCGATTTGACTCAATACCTGAAATAAAGGAGAATACGAAGAATATTTTGAGAAGCCTGAAAGATGAGGATTTTCAGAAGTGTGTTTTGATATCGGGAAAAAAAGATGGAACAAGTGTGTAGATAGTGACGATGATTATTTTGAGAAATTTTAAATAAAACTTTATTATACTTTTGTATTTTTAAAAATATTTCGCATTCCTGGAAATTATTGATCACACTATGTATATTATATAATCTAAAAATGCAAATATTTTATTTTTTAATAACATATATTTTATATTGATCATTGACTATTCTTTTATTTTTGACCATAGATTTAGAAGATAGCACTTTTGAATATTGTTGTTTATATGTATAGTTAGCCTACCTATTTTTTTTTAATTCACGAATATAGGATTATTTTATGAATTCTATATTACCGTGAAAAATATTTAATGTGTAATTCGTTTCAAGTAATTGAGAATAAAAACTACTTGATAAGTAAATAATTATCTTTACTTTTTCACGATTGCACCTCCAATTCTTTATCATTTCAACATCAAAACATTATAATCATAACATATATACACTGCGTGACATTGAAAATGGAACACCAAGAAATAGTGGCCAGAAAGTGATGAAACTCGGCAGACAGAGAGAGACAGGGACGAACAATAAGTGATCTTTATTTCAAAATGATAGTCATAATACAGAGCGAGAACGGCGTCGGCTTAGTAGCAAGTAGGACCACCGCGGACGGCGATGCACGCAGCAACACGTCTAGGTAGAGAGCCAATCAGAGTACGGATGGCGTCCTGAGGGATGGCTCTCCATTCCCTCTCAACAATTTGCCACAGTTCGTCTTCTGAACGCGGCTGTGGCAAGGCATGCAAACGGCGTCCAATGATGTCCCAGACGTGCTCGATTGGTGAGAGATCAGGAGAGTACGGTGGCCAGGGAAGCATCTGTACATCTTGCAGAGCTTGTTGGCTAATGCGAGCAGTGTGCGGTCGGGCGTTATCCTGCTGATAAAAGGCATTGGGTACCCCCTGAAGGTAGGGGAGTGTCACCGGTCGCAGCACATCATCAACGTATCGTTGGGCCGTCATAGTGCCCTGAATACGAAGTAAAGGTGACCTGGAATCATACGCGATTGCGCCCCAAACCATGATTCCACGTTGTCGCACGGTGGGGCGTTCCACAATTGCTTCCGGATTGGACCTTTCTCCACGTCGACGCCACACGCGTACACGGCGACTATCACTGGACAAGCAAAAACGCGACTCATCTGAGAACACGACCCTGTGCCATTTTGTCATCCACGTCGATCTAGCCCGGCACCATTCCAAACGTTGCGCCTATTCGGTGGGGTCAATGGCAGTTTTCTTAGAAGACGGCATGAGTGCAAGCCATTAGCAACCAATCGACGGGAAATGGTTCTGGTCGAGATGGAATGATCTAGGGTGTCTTGCACATGTTGCAGGATGGCGGTACAAGTGGCTTGTTGGGCCGCCACTGCTTGTCGAAGGATACGCCGATCCACACGTGCTGACGTCACTCTGGTTGCACAGGCTTTCCTATAAATTGCCACATTTCCTTGTTCCAACCATCTTCTCCACAGTCGGTGCACCGTGGACGCACCAAGGTGTGTATCAGCTGCGATTTGACGTATGGACCAACCTGCCCTTTTCAGTCCGATCACCATGCCCCTCGTAAAAGCGTCTGTCTGCTTGAACTGCCTCCGTTTACGATGACCTGGCAGTCTCTGTTATTACACTTGTCTTTTGACACAAGAAAAAAATTTCTACAATAATATTCCTTGAAGAAATAACGACACGAATACTGTCCTTTCTGCAAGTTCCTTCCCTTATATCTTACTCCATGTGCACACGAGAGCTGCGCATTTTACATCATTTGCATAACTCGGTTAGGCGCGTCTACCCTGAAATTTGCATAATTTTTTGGCCACTATTTCTTGGTGTTCCATTTTCAATGTCACGCAGTGTATCAATAATGTATTTACACAAATATTGAATCTACTATTTGTAGAGAATATACAAACAGAGTAATCAATCAAAATTCGAAACTATTTTAAAGGCGTAAGATTCTTTTTGAATTTTAAATAATTTCTACTGCCCTTACTGCAATGAAAAAATTAATGGGAGGGCCTGGCTCATCAGTGGTGAACCCTCCCAGCGGTTTCGCCAGTTTAATCTACCATACCGCTGTTATATTGCATTTTTTAGTAACAATTATTCCGCCTTCTACATGCTATCTGATAAGCATTTTAAGGCTCTATTGCATTTTTTAAACTTCCTTTTATAGTGATACTGTTGATAGACTCTTGGAATGGGTATTTTAGAAGAACTATGGACATAAGCTTTTAGGACAGTAGAATTACATACATTTATAAATATATAATATGCTTCGAGCAATAGCTCTTTCGCAAATATCAAATTGTTTCTTTTATTAGAACATTTATAATATGATGTACTAGCGCGCCATCTGTTATCAAAATTAATGGTATACTGTGAATTATACAGAAAGAAAAAAAAAACAGTTATCTTTTTTTATTTTGAATAAAAAAACTTTAGGTATTACTCTTTATCTTTTATTTATTCAATATATATAATATTAAATGTTATAGAAAATTTTATTTAATTTTGGAATTAAAATTTATAGAAAAAAATTACTCTGTTGGTTCGACCGCCAGAGGTCACGCTTCCCCTATAAAAACTCATTGTTGTTGTTTCCCGATGGCCGGCTCAAACCATATGTAATTATGTAAATAATATTTTGTTTTCCTTGTTCTACTCGCCTAAAGACAGTCAGTACTTTTATCAAATTATGTTTTTTATATATCCCATAAGCTCAATTAAAGCTATTTCTAATCTTCATTATTTTTATTATTATAGTTTCAAGATTTTAACCACGACTGCATTAACATAGCATAATCCTCAAGATAATCAAAAATCAACAGAAATCTTCTTATTCATAACATATATATTAAAATAAGAGGTTTTTATTATTAATGCTAAATGTATTAGCTATAGTTTTATATTACACGCGTCACGCATCAATATATTTATAAATTTAATTGCCATCTATCGTTAAAATTTTACACAATTAAATTTACTGGCTATGTGTTTCTTTTAAATATCATCAAATGTTATCTCTACAGACCTTACTGCAATGATATGAGTCATTGAATGAGATACCTCATATCTTTGATTCAATAACTCAGTTGCAGTAAGGTCTGTAGAGATAATAGTTCATGATATTTAAAAGAAACACCTGACGAGGACAAAATAATTTTGTCGAAACGTCGAGACAATAAAAAGATTTACTGGCCGAAGTGTCTTTTATTTGAAGAAGTAAAAGAAACATATTGCCAGTAAATTCATTTGTGAAAAACATCAATATATATGTAATATTATTATCATATATCAATAATATATATTTACCCAAATATTGAACCTACTATTTGTAGAGAATATACAAACAGAGCATTTAATAGTATGCTGAATTAAAGAGAAATAAAAAAGAAGCTCTCGTTCTATGTTGAATAGAAGCTTTTAGTATATACTTCCCATATTTTATCATCTCCATATTAAAATATAAATAAAAGGTTTTTATTAGTAATTATAAATAAATTTATGTGTGTGAGCTATAGTTTCATATTATACGCGTCACTTCAATATATTTTATATTATAATCATATATAAATAATATATTTATAAACCTTCTTCCCTGATTTATAATATTATAAAGTAAATGAAGCTTCCAGAGGGTTAAGTTTCTTGTTCAAATTTTTATTTTCAAGCTTTCGGACTTGTCAGTCCTTCTACAGGAGTATCACGATAATAAATTTATGATATATATACTATTTTTATATATACAATATAGTATATATATCATCAATTTATTATCGTGATACTCCTGTAGAAGGACTAACAAGTCCGAAAGCTTGAAAATGAAAATTTGAACAAGAAACTTAACCCTGGAAGCTTTATTTACTTTATAAATAATATATTTACACAAATATTGATCCTAAAATTCATAGAGAATACATAAGCAGAGCATTTAATGGTATACTGAATTATAAAGAAAGAAAACACTGTTGTCTTTTTATGTTGAATAGAAGACTTTAGGCTACTTCCCATCTTTCATTTCTTCCAATTTGAGATAAAAAAATAAGTTTTTAAAAAAATATTATTGATGATATATTGATGAGCTATAGTTTATATTATATACGTCACTTCAATGTTTTATATTGTTATCATATATAGAAATATATTTACACAAATATTGACCCTAACATTAATAGAGAATACATAAGCAGAGCATTTAATGGTATACTGAATTATAAAGAAAGAAAATACAGCTCTCTTTTTATGTTGAATAGAAAACCTTAGGGTACTTCCCATATTTCATTTCTTCCATATTGAGTAAAAAATAGAAATTTCATATTATTAATGATATATTAATGAGATATAGTGTATACTCGCCACATTCCCTCCATATTTTATATTATAATCATATATAAAAAATATATTTACACAAATATTGACCCTAACATTTATAGAGAACTTACAAAAAGAGCATTTAATGGTATACTGAATTAAAAAGAAAAGACTGATATTTTTTATGTTGAATAGAAGACTTTATAGGCTACTTACCATCTTTCATTTCTTTCATATTGAGATAAAAAATAGAATTTTTTATATTATTAATGATATATTGATGAGCTATAGTTTTATATTACATGCGTCACTTCAATGTTTAATATTATTATCATATTTAAATAATATATTTACACAAATATTGTCCCTAAAATTAATAGAGAACATAGAAAAAGAGCATTTAATGGTAACTGAATTATAAAGAAAGAAAATACTGCTCCCTTTTTATTTTGAATAGAAGACTTTAGGCTACTTCCCATCTTTCATTTCTTCCATATTGAGATAAAAAAATAAGAGTTTTTAATATTATTAATGATATATTGATGAGCTATAGTTTTATATTACATGCGTCATTTCAATGTTTTATATTATAATCATATATAAATAATATATTTACACAAATATTGACCCTAACATTCTTAGAAAATATATAAACAGAACATTTTATGGTATACTGAATTATAGAGAAAGAAAAGACAGCTGTCGCTCTATTTTGAATAAAAGAGTTTAGTATATTTCCCATTTTTAATTTCTTTATTTCATTACAGTAAGGGCAGTAGAAATTGTTTAATTTCAAAAAGAATCATACGCGTCTAAAATAGTTTCTAATTTTCATAACAGATGGCACGCTAGTGCATCATAATCATATATCAATAATATATTTACACAAATATTGACCCTAACATTCATAGAGAATATATATACAGAGCATTTTATGGTTACTGATAATTATAGAGAAAGAAAAGGCAGCTCTCGTTCTATGTTGAATAGAAGAGTTTAGGATGCTTCAAATCTTTGATTTTTTGAAGAAAGGTTTTTATTCAAAAATACACTTTAAACATGATCTCTTTTAATAGAATATATAAATCGATTAATAGTACTCTATATTTATGTTAATTAAGTTAATTTTCTTCTTTTTTAACTTAATTTGCTTTCCTAGACGCTAGAGGTTTGATTTCCACTATATTAAAATTATAGAAAAAGAAAGGTTTTTATTCAAAAATACAATTTATATATGATCTATTTTAATATAATATGTAAATAGATTAATAGTACTCTATTTTTATGTTAATTAAGTTAATTTTATTTTTTAAAACTTAATTAGCTTTCTTAGACGCTAGAGGGAGTTTTGAAAAAGTTAAGCGTTTCGAGATAAAACTAAGAATGAAATTTGCCAAACCCAAACAGCTGGCATGCATCACAGATATAATTGAATTATTTCTATTGTTATACTTTTCAAACATTCTTCTTTGCAAGCCATACAATGGCTGTTTTTTTATATAATAGGTTTCCATTAACGAGAATATTTATAAAATTCAATATATTATAAAGTAAAACGATACAATTTTGTGCTGCCCTTGATTTGTATCTTCAAATAATAATATTAATATAGAAATATAATAATATGATGCACTCTCTGTTATCACCATCTTCAATAGGAAAGTTTTTATGAAAATTCGAAATTATTATAGACGCTGGGAGGGTTCACCACTGATGAGCCAGGCCCTCCCATTAATTTTTCCATTGCAGTAAGGGCAGTAGAAATTGTTTAATTTGATAAAGAATCTTACGCCTTTAAATAGTTTCGAATTTTAAATATAATAATATCTATGAAGTATTAGTCTGCTATTTGTTGTTAACATTTTAAACTACTGTATTTGAAACGCGCATGGATTTTAAAAAATGACTTTTTTATTGCTATCTCTCTTACTACAATGATAAAAATAATGGGAGGGGGCTCATTTTATCATTGCTCAGTTGAAAATTGCTTATTTAAAAATATTCATCCTCCAGCTATATATAGTTTAAATTTTTAATAGAGAAAATATATAAAACTATAGGAATTATTTTGAATAGTTATATATAAAATATACTTTCAAAATTCGAAACTATTTTAAAGGCGTAAGATTCCTTTTGAAATTAAACAATTTCTACTGCCCTTACTGCAATGAAATTGTTTAATTTAAAAAATAATCTTATATATATATACGCCTTTAAAATAGTTTCGAATTTTGATAACAGATGGCGCGTTAGTACATCATAAAATATACTTTCATAAAGAAAACAGATTGGATTTTTTCTAATTATCCAAAAACCTGGTCTCATTCTTCATTATCAATAGGAAAGTTTTTATGAAAATTCGAAACTATTATAGACGCGTATGATTCGTTTAAAAATAAAACAAATTCTACTGCCCTTACTGTACCATAATATAATTGTACAAATAAAAGTCAAGTTTTTACCAGGGTGATACACAATTCTGATGCACAATTAAAGGGAGAAGTGTCTCTTTTGGTGCATAGGTAACATTACGTTAACATTGGATATATTGTATCAAAAAGAAATCATATGTAAAATACAGGAGACTTACTTGGCAGTGATGTGATGCGCCAGGAGATTTAAGTTCTCGTAGAGAGGCGCCATGTTGGTCCGGTAGTCGTAGCCGTAGCCTGCTCATTAATTAGTCTGGTGCAAGAGTTTCACATGTAGGACACATACAGGGGGTTCATGTGCAAAACTTGTACATCTTGTTGTCGATAAATGTATCAAAATTCGTCAGAATCATGGCTTCTGCTCATAAATAATGTAAAATTCCTTCTTTTGGTGTGTATATACGTATATTCTAAATATATATTATAATTGATTAATTAAAAGAGAAAGGTGTCTTTTTTATCCTAAATAAATTTATTCCTTGCGCTTTCATAAAACAAGATTCATTTATGCTAGTATATCTATAAAGTTTTAAAATTGCAAAATATTTTCTCACAATGAGTTTCTTTTTATTTTAAAAAGATACTCATTGTGAGAAAATATTTTGCAATTTTAAAACGTTTTTCAAAATTATATCATGAATAGATATTTATAAAATGTTAGGTATTTATTTCGTATGATATAGATAGTGTTTTTTTGCTTAAGTGCCGTTTTTTGTTTTAAATATGAAAATTTGACGCCAATATATTTTTAATAATTTGAGCAATTTCTTGATGCCATTCAAAACAAACTGGAAATTTGTACATTTCGCCTAAAAACCGAACATCTCTTAGAAAAGCTAAAATATTTTTCAATGAAATAAACATTCTTCTATTTGATTTTCTAGCTTGTCTTTTTCTAATAAAGAATATTACGTAAACTGTAAAATTTTAGTTAGAATATTTTATATTTAGTACTATATTTGAAAAAAAAAATAATGTGTGTAAAAGTTATCACCTTTAGCGGCACCACCTCTCTGAACTTCAACTCCTTTATCGGCACCATTTCTCTAAACTTCAGTTCCTTTAGAGCGACTCATCACTCTAAGCTCTACCTCAATGAGCGACACCACTTCTCAAAACTTCGTATTCTTGAACAACACTACTCCACTAAGCTTCACTCCCTTTAGCACACTACCTATCTGAGTTTCACCTCATAGACCGCTACCACTTCTCTGAGCTTCAACTCCTTGAGCGACACCACTTCTTTGGGCTTGGCCTCTGAGAAAGATACTATGTTTCTGAGCTTTACCTTATTTAACGACATCACCTCTCTGAGTATTATTTCTTTTAACAGCACCACAAATCCGAACATCAGCGGCTTTAGAGACACTATCTGTCTGAACTTTGCCTTCTTTAGCGAACTTACCTATTTGAGTTTCAATTATTAGAGGAAAATTATTTCTATGTGCTTAACTCCTTTAATAACACCACTTCTCTGAACATCACTTTCTTTGCGACTTCTCGGAACTTCACCTCCTTGAGTGACAGCTCCTTTGATAAACCCACCTCTTTGAATATTATCTCCTAGGCGACAACAAAGCTCTTAACTTCACCTCCAAGAGCGATACTTCTCTAAACCTTACCTCCTTGAACGATGCCACCTCTCTGAGCTTAAACTCCTTGAGTGATACCAACTCTCCGAGCTTCACTTCCTTCGGCTAACCCACATCTCTGAGCTTCACCTCCCTAAGCGACGCCATCTTTATAAACTTATTATACTATATCGACACCACCTGTCTGCACTTCAACTCTTTAACGAACCTATCTCTCTAAACTTACCTCCTTTAGCCACACTACCTATTTGATCTTCACCTCTTTGAAAGACACCTCCTCTCTAACTTCTCCTCCTTGAGCGAAACCACTTCTCTGAGCTTTACCTTTATGATCGATACCGTCTCTTTGATCTTCGCCTCATTTTGTGACATCATCTCTATGACCTTCACATCCTTAAGCGACACCACCTCTCTGAGTTTAACATCCTTGAACTACACCACCTTGAGTGACATTTCCTCTCTGAGCTTCATATCCTTGAGCGAACCCTCTTTTTTTAACTTCACTTCCTTGGACGGCACCAACTCTCAGAGTTTCATCTCCTTGAACGCCTTCATCTCACTGAGCTTCATCTCCTTGAAAGACGCCGCCTTTTTAAATTTCACCATTTCTATTCAAACAACACCATTTATATGAACTTTACTTCATTTAAAGAAACCACCTCTCTGAGTTTCACCACTTTTACCGCTTCTTGAGCTTTATCTCCTTAAGAACCAGTACCTATCAAAACTTCAACCCCTTGATATACACCACCTCTCTTAATTTCCCCTCTTCGAGGAACCCAACCTCTCTGAGCTCAATCGCTCTCAGCGACACCACCTCTGAGCTTCAGCTCCTTGAGCAACAACTCCTATCTGATCTTCATCTCCTCAGGCGACACCACATTTATGAGATTCAGACCTTTTAGCAAAACAACTCTATGAAATCAACTCCTTTAGTGACACCACATTTATGAGATTCAGACCCTTTAGCAAAACAACTCTATGAAATCAACTCCTTAAGTGACACCACATTTATGAGATTCAGAACCTTTAGCAAAACAACTCTATGAAATCAACCCCTCAAGTGCCATCACATTTATTAGATTCAGACCCTTTAGCAAAACAACTCTTTGAAATCAACTCCTTAAGTGATACCACATTTATGAGATTCAGACCTTTTAGCAAAACAACTCTATGAAATCAACTCCTTAAGTGACACCACATTTATGAGATTCAGACCCTTTAGCAAAACAACTCTATGAAATCACCTCCTTTAGTGACACCACATTTATGAGATTCACCTTCTTTAGCGACGCCACATCTCTGAACATCACCTCCTTTTGCGACCTCCCTATTTTTTTGCGAACCCACCTCTCTGAGCTTCACGCACTTGAGCCACACCCATTCTCTGAACTTCACTTCTTTGAGCGAAACCACCTGTCTGAGCTTCACTTTCTTGAGCGACACCACCTCTCCTCAGTTTCACCTCTTAGAGCGATTTACCTCTCTGAGATTCACTTCTTTGTAAATCTATATAAATGATATTTTGTGATTGTCTGTGTGTGTGAAGTTTAATAAATATTATATTTAAAAGATGTATTTATTCTAATGTTTATGTGTGTGGTAACAACTATGATTGGTGTAGGGAATAACATTTATTTTTTACCTCAATGGATATGTCTAAGACAAGAAAAGAAAATACAAGAGGGTAATACTTACTACCTGAAAGATATTTGACAATGTTCTGTGCTGCGGCGATCAGCTGCGGGGTCTTGAAGAAGTCGTTTGAGGATGCCAACCTGCGCAGCTGGGACAGCAGGTCTTTGAGAGCAGATCGTAGGTTTTGGTTATCCGGGGGGCACAAGTGTATCTGCTTCAAAAGACCCTCTATCCCCTTTATGTTTTGAAAAAGAAGCTCCAGTGAAACGTCCGATCGGTCTTTGCGGCGCTCCATGGCCGTTCTTCAACCTGCTGTGTATATAGGAATCAGCGACTGACAATATTTAAGATATTTACATATGCTTCAGGGCTCCTTTTCCGTTTAAAAATGCAATAAAACAACGAATTTTGTTCATCATCTCTTCACAGAGAGAACGTACAGATTCGAATGATAGAATCTACTTCAACACCAACTTTGATAAATTCAGATAGAAAACCATCTGGTTCATGATGGTTTCGGGCTATGGTTCTCAACAGTGGTAAGCTGGTGTTGTAGCAAATTCTTTCACCTGAATCGATGCGCTAAGCGATACAATGCAATATATGTTTCTGATGAATTTTCAAACGGGAGAACTGAACCTTTTACAGCTTGAACATCTCCTTCCCGCAAAATTTCCACTGGAAAAAGTAATTTTGAGATTATATATCCATGCGCGGCGTTAGAGTTAGCTCTCTCTTTTAAACTTCGCTAAGACAATATGTTTTTTTGCACATCTATTTATAGAACATATAGATTTATTAAAAACTAAAAAGGCATATCCTGACCGCTCATATGAGCATTTCAGATGCAGAGCGCCACCTAGTTTAACAAAATCAACTAAACGTTTTTGTTTTATTATATCAAAACCTGATTATTTCATTTTTTCACATAATCAGCGTAATTACGTAAATTTGGCTTTAAATGATCATTTTTCGATTTCTCAGGAACCTGTTGGATCAAAACTTTGGTCGTTGAGGTATAGTCGGCACCACGCTAACGAGGACCAACAGCCCGAAACATGTTCGTGGTTGGCTTTTCTTGATTTTCAAGAAAATGGGTTGGCCAAATATCTAGGAACAAGCCTAAATCAGCATTTAATTCATTTTTGTTCCACTAGATGGCGCCCTGCTATTTAAACGCTCATGTAAGCGGTCAGGATATGCCTTTTTTGTTTTCAATATCAATATCTCTAGCCTTTGTTCTATTCTTTTTTTCTTATTTTTCCCTGAAGATATGTATGGCAGAATATGCCACAAAACACTATATTTTGAAAAAACTGACAAATTGTGCCAAGTTTTTTTATTTATTCCTTGATCTGAATATGTAACTTGAGGATAGAGGTTACCTGGCCGGTATCCACACATAGTTCTTAAAAATAAGAGACACTTTTCTCAAACAGAGAAGTTCTTTTTATTTCGGCATTTCGACAGAAAATATTTTGTTCTCGTCAAATAAAAAATGTTGGCACGCAAGGCGTTATACATATATTTAAATGTTTGAAAATAGAGCAATCCATATAATAAATTATTTAAACATGCTTATTTTGGATCATAAAGTTTAATTTTCCAATATTTTGTGAGGTAACTCGCCAAACTTCTTCAGGGAACAAGATTGTTTTGAGATGCTCGCGTATCAATTCACGAGTATATACAACTGCTATAAAATTTAAAATATCTAAAACCTACAATATTCATGTTTATTAAATATAAAATATTTTGAGATGCTCGCGTATCAATTCACGAGTATATACAACTGCTATAAAATTTAAAATATCTAAAACCTACAATATTCATGTTTATTAAATATAAAATATTTTATATTTAATAAACATGAATATTGTAGGTTTTAGATATTTTAAATTTTATAGCAGTTGTATATACTCGTGAATTGATACGCGAGCATCTCAAAACAATCTTGTTCCCTGAAGAAGTTTGGCGAGTTACCTCACGAAATATTGGAAAATTAAACTTTATGATCCAAAATAAGCATGTTTAAATAATATATTTAAATATATTTTTAATTAAAAAGGCATATATTGGATCAAAATATCATTTATTTTACCAATATTTCAGTTGGCTGAACGCCAACCTTTATCAAGGTATTAATATTTTTGTTGTAATGTTTTAATACCTTGATAAAAGTTGGCGTTCAGCCAACTGAAATATTAGTAAAATAAATGATATTTTGATACAATATATAAGCCTTTATAATTAATGATTTATTTATGGATTGCTCTATTTTCAAAATTTAGATATATTTACGCCAAAAAAGTTTTATTATTTTATTTTTTTTGCTGAAGAGGACAAAATAATTTTTGTCGAAATGTCGAAAAAAATAAAAATGTTTCTGTTCGAAGTGTCTTTTATTTTTAAGAACTGAATATATGTATTATGCGCAGATATGATTAACAAATTACATTATTTTAATGCATTTTTAAAAATGGAGAGAAGCTTTTTTAACATATGTATATACAAAACAAACAAAACAAAAATAACATTTTAAATTAATAAATAAAAAAATAAAAGGACTATAAAAATTAAAAAAAACATAAGCACATAAAAAATAAGAAATAAAAAAAAAACTGACTAAATTTACTGCCGCCTATTATATAAATAAATACCTTTATATTATTTATATATTTCAAATAAAACTAAAGTTGCATATTTTTATTTAAAAAAATTCAAAATATGAGAAAATGATTATAATAAAAAAGGACTTAAGCATTTAACTACAATGCTATTTTGGTAAATGTGACTCTATTTGTAATTGCTATAAATTAAGGGGGATATCTGGTATTACAATCGTGATAATTAATATCTATGCACTATAATCTATTATTATCACCATTGTTGTTAAAAAAATACTCTAAACTATTATTAATTATAAGGCAATATATGTTATTATAAATTCCGGGTATATCTATAGATCCATTAATGGAATGAAACATTCAGGTTACTAAAGCTTCCAGAATTAGTGTTTATTTGGGAGTAATGTTTAGTAGGATTTGGTAGGTTAAAAGAATGGCGGGGGTCTTTGATGTGTACTAATATAGGAAGGATCTCAAGGTCATGATTTCTGATACTTCAATTGTGTTCACTGATTCTTATATAGACACGTCTGCCTGTCTATCCCACATACCTACACTCATGGACAAAACTTAAGGAAGTTGTACCTCTCAGCATGTATATCGAGATTCAGACAATAACTCTGAAAGATATTACAGTGACCAATATACCCTCATGGACAAAACTTAAGGAAGTTGTACCTCTCAGCATGTATATCGAGATTCAGACAATAACTCTGAAAGATATTACAGTGACCAATATACCCTCATGGACAAAACTTAAGGAGGTTGTACCTCTCAGCATGTATATCGGGTTTCAGACAATAAATCTGAAAGATATTACAGTGATCAATATACCCTCATGGACAAAACTTAAGGAAGTTGTACCTCTTAGCAGATATATCCGGATTCAGACAATAAATCTGAAAGATATTACAGTGACCTTCATTGAAGAAAAACGATAAAACTAAGTGTTAACAAAATTTTCTCTGTCTCCTTAAAAAAAGAGACCACCGGCGACATCAAACACTCCACATCCTTAAGTTTTGTCCATGAGTGTAATTGTTGAAAACAGTAAGGCAAATATATATGGAGTGACGCCAGGACCACTACAGCAAAGAGATACATTCCTTCTGATTAAAATTCAAAGATGGTATAAAGTTCCTGGGAATGAGAGTGATAGCACAAGATCAGAAGAAGAGATTGCTAAACATGGAAGATTAGAAGATCTATACAACCTACTTCTACCTGATGATTTAGACTTTGGATATCTCTGAGGGATCAACGAGACAACCTAACTGTGTATGCATTGTATAATGACCTACCTATGATGACCCAATTAAAATTTATGTTCACTTACCACCGCTTTTTATAACTCTTTTAAATCGTTTAATAAAGTGTTTTTACTCTTTATCTTTATATAGATTCCATAGCAATTTCAGCAATAGCTTTGGAAAGGGAGCAGCCCATTGGAGATTCCGTTATCTGCTCGATACTTGGATTGAAAGCAAATATGCCAACTTGTAGACAAAGCGAAATCAACTTGGCTATTTTTAGGATGTTTTGGGGTCTATCAAAATTTTCAATAGAAATGCTTCAGAACATTCTAGAATCAAATAATGAGGTAGACTTGATTACAGTGCGAAAACACCAAATGGCACCGTAACCAATTCTAGATCGGAGAGATCCTGTGAATTTCTTCTATAAAAAGAGGAATTGAAGGAATAGATGTGGAACACACGGATGATCCTTCAATAATGGTTTAAGATAAGCTGCGATAAACTTAGAGCTGACGGGGAAAGATGAAAATCAATGTTTGGTCTTAATTGAATTTCTGGTTTATGGATTTTCGGGAGGTAATAGATATTTGCTTTAGAGTATCAATTGGGGGAGGGAGGATTTTATCTTCAAGTGGCGGACATTCATCTTTCTTTAAATGGAGAAAACCTTTTAAGCGCGTTGAATGAAAAAATCAAATATTGGAGTAAATCAATCGTTAATTGGAAGAAAGCATTATTTAATTAGGGAAATCAATACTCAATTGGAGGCAATCATTCGTTAATTGAAAGTAATCAATAGTTAATTGGAAGAAAGTATTCGTAAATTAGGGAAATCAATTTTTAATTGGAAGAAAGTATTCGTAAATTAGGGGAATCAATTGTTAATTGGAAGAAAGTATTCGGTAATTAGGGAAATCAATCGTTAATTGGAGGTAATCATTAGTTAACTGGAAGTGATCAATCGTTAATTGTAGGTAATTATTTGTTAATTGGGGAAGTCAATCATTAATGGGAGAAATCAATCGTGTTAAATGAAAGAAATCAATCGAAATTGAAGTAAATAGCTATGGAGGAAATTTATAGTTAAATAAATGTATGTAGTGTGTGTGATATATTTCAGTAAGTAATGTACTCTGCTCGCCTGGGTTTTACACGAGTGAAAATTTGCCTACGAACATTATTTTAACAATGGCATCTTATCAGTAGTTGTAAAAATGTCATTTTGATGCATCAGCGCGCCATCTGTTATGAATATTTGAAACTATTATAGACGCGTATGATTCTTTTGAAAATTAAACAATTTCTACTGCCCTTACTGCAATGGAAACCACTGGGAGTGTTCACCACTGATGAGCCAGGCTCTCCCTTCAATTTTTCCATTGCAGTAAGGGCAGTAGAAATTGTTTAATTATCAAAAGAATCATACGCGTCTATAATAGTTTCGAATATTCATCAAAATGTCATTAATACATCTCTCATCTTTATCCTATCATAGAAAATATATAAATTAGTTATTAGTTTAATTATTGTTTAGGCGTTGAATAGCCTATATTTTATTTTTTAAACTTTATGTATATTTTATTTTATTTCAATTTAAAGCGCTATGTCCCCCTAGGGACACTTTCGTTGCCATACATGTATGCCTTTACATTTGTCTATACATATAAAATTGTTTTGAAAATAGAGCAATCCATGAATAAATCTTTAATTAAAAAGGCATTTATTGGATCAAAATATCATTTATTCTACCAATATTTCAGTTGGCTAAACGCCAACCTTTATCAAGGTGTTATAACATTACAACAAAAATATTAATACCTTGATAAAGGTTGGCGTTCAGCCAACTCAAATATTGGTAAAATAAATGATATTTTGATCCAATATATGCCTTTTTAATTAAATATAAAATTGTATATTAATATATAATATCTATACATGTTAAATCTATTAATTTTTATTAGTGGTTTTAATATAGAAAATAGTGTGTGTGTGAAAGTGGCTTCTTTGAAGCTTATATATATAGCTTACCTGTCGCGCGGTGCTCCGATCTAGGAAGAAAGAAAATTGAAATTGATTCAACTCACGATATTTATTCTAGTACTTGTGGATAATATTTTTTATATTTTCCGTTTTGGCGCACACACAAATAAACGAGAAGGTTTTCCGACGCGTTAAAAGCACGGATTCTCCAAATCTATCCCAAATACTTGATAGTTATTGCGAAAGCGATACGCGCAGTAAAACTGCAAGCGTTTTAATTTAAATGGTATATTATAAAGGACTGCGGCGTATGATTATAAAACAACACTTAAAGTTTCACCGCATAAGTTTCTTTTCTGTGAAAAATCAATATTTATTTCAAAGAGAAATATTTACTATTTCTAACTTTTTTGGATGAAGTATGAAAGGGTGAAAATATGGAGAGTAATGGCGAACGGAAAAATAAAAGTGTCCAGGGGCGGGAATCGAACCCACAACGTTCCGCTTACCGGGCAGATGCCATGTCCACTAGGCTACCCTGGACGTATTTTTCCGTTCGTAAATAATACTTAAAGTAACTTATAATACATTATAAAGGACTGCGGCGTATGATTATAAAACAACACTTAAAGTTTCACCGCATAAGTTTCTTTTCTGTGAAAAATCAATATTCATTTCAAAGAGAAATATTTACTATTTCTAACTTTTTTGGATGAAGTATGAAATGGTGAAAATATGAAGAGTAATGGCGAACGGAAAAATAAAAGTGACCAGGGGCGGGAATCGAACCCACAACGTTCTAGTGGACATAGCATCTGCCCGGTAAGCGGAACGTTGTGGGTTCGATTCCCGCCCCTGGTCACTTTTATTTTCCGTTCGCCATTACTCTTCATATTTTCACCCTTTCATACTTCATTTTAAAAAGTTAGAAATAGTAAATATTTCTCTTTGAAATAAATATTGATTTTTTCACAGAAAAGAAACTTATGCGGTGAAACTTTAAATGGTATGTCTGTTGGGATCAGTGTAAAAACGAATGTTTCTTTTATATACAATACAAACTTCTACTCTCCTTACTGCGATGAACAAATATATTGGGAGGGCTTGGCTCATCAGTGGTGAACCCTCCTAGCGGTTTCGCCAATTTAATCCACCAGACCGCTTCTCAGAGCTCTAATACTGTATTGGACGATTCTGATTATATACGCAGCACTGAAGGGTGGAATATCAGAAATGGGTTTCAAGAAAACTATAGACATAATCTTAAAGGGCAGTAGAATTACATTTAAACCAGTAATTTCCATTAGTAATAATAACTTTTAAAAGGATAAATAAATAACTTTTAATTAAATAAATAGAGAGAGATAATGATAAATAATATATAAAATCGAAAGAAAAAAATAAAAGATAAAAAGATCAGGTGTTGAAATCAATATTAAAAATGGCATATCCTGACCAGGAGCATATGTGCTTTACAGAAGGCAGAGCGCCATCTGGTGGAACAGAAATCAGCTAAACATTGATTTAGCCTGTTCCCTGATATTTGGCCAACTCAATTTCTTGATAAATCAAGAAAAGCCATCCACGAACGCGTTTTGCGCTTTTGGCGCTCGTCAGCGTGGAGTAGGCTGAACCACTGCGACCAAAAAATATTTTTTGGTCCCAGTGGCTTCTTGAAAAACCAAGAAATATATATATTATAAAACGAAGGAAAAAAAATAAAAGATAAAAAGATCAGGTGTTGAAATCAATATTAAAAATGGCATATCCTGACCAGGAGCACATGTGCTTTACAGAAGGAAGAGCGCCATCTGGTGGAACAGAAATCAACTAAACATTGATTTAGCCTGTTCCTTGATATTTGGCCAACCCAATTTCTTGATAAATCAAGAAAAGCCATCCACGAATGCGTTTCGCGCTTTTGGCACTCGTCAGCGTGGAGTAGGCTGAACCACTGCGACCGAAAAAGATTTTTTGGTCCCAATGGCTTCCCGAAAAACCAAGAAATGGGTAGTTAAGACCAAACTTGCGTAAATACGCTTAGCACATTAAAAAAACGAAGGAAAAAAAAGATAAAAAGATCAGGTGTTGAAATCAATAGATGGCGCTCTGCCTTCTGTAAAGCACATGTGCTCCTGGTCAGGATATGCCATTTTTAATATTGATTCCAACACCTGATCTTTTTATCTTTTATTTTTTCCTTCGTTTTTAATGTGCTAAGCGTATTTACGCAATTTTGGCCTTAAAAACACATTTCTTGGTTTTTCGGGAAGCCATTGGGACCAAAAAATCTTTTTCGGTCGCAGTGGTTCAGCCTACTCCACGCTGACGAGCGCCAAAAGCGCGAAACGCGTTCGTGGATGGCTTTTATTGATTTATCAAGAAATTGGGTTGGCCAAATATCAAGGAACAGGCTAAAACAATGTTTAGTGTATTTCTGTTCCACCAGATGGCGCTCTGCCTTCTGTAAAGCACATGTGCTCCTGGTCAGTATATGCCATTTAAAAAAAAAATATATATATATATATATATATAAACACACACATAAAATAATAAATAAATAATTTAGGTATATATAAATTCTCTATACCCTTCTGGTAGGTCAATTTTCTATTTATGCTTTTCTATCTACTATAGAGGCCCAGATTTCGAAAAATAATCTGCAGTGTTTTTGTTTCATATTCTGGTATAAAATAGATGTCAAATTCGGGTATATGACTATTGTTTAGTGCGTGGTCTACTAGGATAGATAATGGTTTATGGTGGACATGTAGAGCTGCTCTGTGCTGGTTAAAGCGTTCTTCCCATTGTTTGCTGGTTTCTACAATGTAAGTGGCTGGACAGGTTCTGCATGGAATTTTGTAAATTACATTGCTTTTGTTTTACTGTTTGCTTATTGTGGATTGATTCATCATAAAAAAAAATATATATATATATAAATTATTCTTAATCCAATATATATATGCCTTTGTAATTATATAATTATATATATATATATGTGTGTTAAGCGTATTTACGCAAGTTTGGCCTTAAATACCCATTTCATGGTTTCTCAAGAAGCCACTGGGACCAAATATTTTTGGTCGCAGTGGTACAGCCTACTCCACGCAGACGAGCGCCAACAGCGCGAAACGCGTTCGTGGATGGCTTTTCTTGATTTATCAAGAAATTGGGCTGGTCAAATATCAGGGAACAGGCTAAATCAATGTTTAGTTGATTTCTGTTCCACCAGATGGCGCTCTGCCTTCTGAAAAGCACATGTGCTCCTGGTCAGGATATGCCATCTTTTATTTTTAATATATATATATCAAAATCAAATCAAAGATGAAATAAACTCATCACCAGAAACCTGTGGTATTGTTTGAGGTATATATCCAGAAGATTTAAATCAATGTGTTCTTCTCGAATGGACGTTTCACCGAAACCTTTTTTTCTGCCCTTCAAGCATGATGCAGAAATATTATTTTATGACTAAACGTAAGTAAATCAGTCTAATACTTGGATAATATAAAATTTTCTTGGTTGAAAGTGGGAAAAAATTTCTTCCAGACATAACTATTACGATGCACTAGCGCGCCATCTGTTATGAAAATTAGAAACTATTTTAGACGCGTAAGATTCTTTTTGAAATTAAACAATTTCTACTGCCCTTACTGCAATGGAAAAATTAAAGGGAGGGCCTGGCTCATCAGTGGTGAACTCTCCCAGCGGTTTCGCCAGTTTAATCTACCATACCATTCCAAGAGTATAGCAAAAGTATCACTATAAAAGGAAGATCGAAATATGCAATATAACAGCGGTATGGTAGATTAAACTGGCGAAACCGCTGGGAGGGTTCACTACTGATGAGCCAGGCCCTCCCTTTAATTTTTCCATTGCAGTAAAGGCAGTAGAAATTGTTTAATTTTAAAACGAATCATACGCGTCTAAAATAGTTTCTAATTTTCAGACATAACTATATCCTGATTAAATATTGAGGAAGCGTTTGTGAGACAAACACAGACATATTCATATAAATGGATAATATGCTAAATTGGATTTATATAAACACAAATAAACGCACTAATTTTATTTATTATAAATTAACGAAGTGTATAGATCTCATTACAATGAGAATTTTAAAATAGGAAATTAATCATTTAAGCACGAATGTTTTTTTATAAACAAAATAAATTTCTACTGTCCTTACTGCGATGAAAATATATTGGGGCTTGCCTTATATATTGTGAACCCTCCCATTTGTTTCGCCAATTTAATCTACCAGACCGCTTCTTAGAGCTCTAATACTGTATTGGACGATTCTACTTATATATGCTACAGTGAAGGGTGGAATCTCAGAAATGGTATTCAAGCAAACTATGGACATACGATTTTAGAACAGTAGAATTACATATGAATATTGGCATCGAGAAATGCTCGATGCCAATATTCATATGTAATTCTACTGTTCTTAAAGCTTATGTCCATAGTTTTCTATGATATTTGTGGACAGTGGCCATGGCTAAGGCGATCTGTCTCAGTTTCTCGTCCTTTCTGTAAGAAGGCGCCATCAAGTAGTTGTTCAGCTAACTACACGGCAAGTCAGCGGATGACACCTGACAAAATATTCCTTTACTCGGCGACCTTTCAGTTAGGATACTTTTTTTCGGGTCAAATTATGTGATCAGGTGGTGGTGTCTTGTCCATGGAGCAGATCAGATCGATCCGTGCACCCTAATCACAATACCTGCCGAGGACCTTGTTCGTATGTGATAAGGAAAAACGATAAATAAAATATAGTTTCATGCTAAGACTAAGTGAAATCGAGTTTTTGGTGGAGGAGTGGTATATAAACCCTCGATTTTTTTCTGAAATAAAATTGTTTCAATAGCCCTCGATTCTTAAATAAAGTAAAGCTCCATTAGTGAGTGCAAGTATCAAAACGGTGCTCTGTCACATTGTAAGTGCAAAAGTCGAGCTAATACTTTCTAGATATGTAGACATGTGATGAGCTTACAGTGAAATATCAGTACACATCATGATAATTATGGCATACTGGATAAGTACCAACATCAAGTAAAATAAAAATGAAATTATCGATGAAAACACTAAATGAATTTTTCTCTACCTCTATATTGCTTCATAATTTTGATTTTAGTTGACAAATTATACCTTGAATCTTGATTTTAATCTATATATTTCGTATTATCATTGTGTTTTTTGACCTAAGGAAAAGGATTATTTCCTGTAAATGTCATCGAGTTTCAACTAAATAAATAATTAGGCTATATCATCTTCTGATTTGTTCTAGTTAATATCGCTTCCAAACTAAACCTTTGAAAAGCCGGAGAATCTGATGAATACAAGGGCGGTTTGAAATCCACCTACCTCCCCTTGTACTCACCGCACGATGTCTTCTGGCCGATTCCACCGCCAAGGAACTCTTCGGTTAATTCGTCTTACAATGATGTGTATATATTGAAGCACCTTCGATTAAAATGACTATATAAGATCTGAATCAACCAATAACACAATATTTCCTATTTTTCTACATTTTCAAAAGAGATTTCAAATATCTTTTTTTTTTCTAATAAAATACTGAAAGTAGCCCGAATTTATAATCTAAGCTCTTAATTGGGGAAAAATAATTTAGGAAACGATAGCAGTAATTTAGTTTTTCTACTATATAGAAAGTGGTATTTCACTCCATTGTACTCTTGCTTCACAGCTGCCACTGAACCACTCAAGATCCTAAGGTATGCCTGGCTAGAGCGCAGCGCCAGTTGCCTAACGCCCCCGCTGTATTTTTAGATCCGCGTTTCCACGACATATCGTGCCTAGGGTGTCACGTGGAGTCGCAGACCTTATATTGGGGTTCAGGATCATTGAACACCTTTATCCGTTTCTCTGCTTCAATCAGATAAATTGATTTAGGAATACAGAAAGTTATTAGAATCTTCTCATCGCCTCAAATTTGCAAAATACTTTTTTCAAATCGTGACAGTTGCACAATGCACGCCTCCCACAAAGAAAAAATTGGGAAAGTTAAAATAATATATATTTTAAAACATATAAAAAGAAAGTTTCTTATCATTGCATAACTCGAATATGATGACTGAAAGTTTTATCGGAATTTAGAATGTGTATTTACAAATCAGGCTTGTTAACTCGAAGTTTTGTTAAGGAAATTTAAAAGTTGCCGTTATCTAGGGCAATTATAAAAATATTTCGTCCCCACCTACAAATTAACAGCGTGATGGTTAAAGAGACCTTTCGCGGTACATATATAAATACTAGCCGAATGACCCGGGCAACGCCCGTGTTTTAATTTAGACACGTGGACCTGTTGGATCATTAACGCCCGTGTTTTACCCGATTGAATGTTTTTATTCAAATACTATTTGTTACAATTATAAATTGGCGCCTTAAATAAATGCATATATTAGTTAATAACTATAGCCTATGTGCTTTATCTGTCTATGTACTGTTGGCTCCCGTAGGCGTCTCTTACTGGGAAAAAGAAAGAGAGGATTCCATTTAGTTATTAACTAATATATGCATTTATTTAAGGAGCGACCCGCTCCAACACAATAGTTACAAGGACGAAATAGCGAGTGGGGGGGGGGCATGATGAGGGGGGGCAAAGGTGGCGTGACCGTAGCCAACCAATAGGAGGGCGCCATTCCAAAAAAAGGCAAACGGTGACAGAGATGAAAACTGACTGATTGATTAGGAGATGAGGAATGACGCTCGTAACTGTATATAGAATAAGTGTGATGGCGGGGTGTTGATTATAGAGAAGGACTATGCGCAAAACATGAAAGAACTATCTCAATCCACGCAAGTGCCGCCCACTGAGAAAGTAAGTTCATTCATATTTTACCAAACGATTTTCTAAACGGTTCTCGTAGGAGCTACAGCCCTTGCAGTCCGCCTTCGGCACGGCGCTGAACCTGGACTGGGAGAAAGGCACCAAGGTCGAATCCAACTGCAAGAACGCACTCGGAGCGGGGCTCCTCGGAGTAAGTAACCTTGAGCATCTGAATTACTACTCATGTTGACATTTTTGAACAAATCCAGCCTGTAAATACAAAGCGGAAAACGTATGAAGATTCCGTTAAAGAACTTAAAGAAGCAATGGTTTTTTTGAACAGAAGAATGGTAATTATTTTTTGTTATGTGATTCAACGCACGTAACTTGCTCGTTTCTTTAACATTATAACGGAATGCCGCCTGCACATTAAACATAATAATTTCAATGAATACTAACTTATAGTTCTCCTATCTAGTCATATATAGAAGAAACAAATCAATTTTTAAAATGTGTATATAATAGTATAATATTAAAATATATTATTCATATATCACTATACAAATGACTTGTACAATGTTCGGGATTTCTCCAAGTGCATTTTACCTGAATGTACAGATTTAAAACGAGTAACCACTGAGCTAAGAAACAGACTTGCTCATTGTCTGCATCAAATCTGATTCAGGTCATGTGATATTAGGGAACCAATCAGCTTCTGACTAAAGAAAAGGCTTATTATCAAGGCTAATATGCAAAGTACATTTTAAGTCCTTGAGGGAGAGACTGGATTTACGATGTGAAGATTGCCCAGCAGGTCTGCCATATCAATCCTAAAAAATAGAGAAGAAATGAAGAACAGGAGTACCATACAAACCAGATATCCTATAAACACCTGTACCAAAACCATTTCTGATCTTTAAGCCACCTCAATAGCGATCCCGATTCTCGGTTCCAATAGATTAGATTTCTTCAGCTTCCTTCATTCTATAGGATCGATCGTCAGCCCTACGTGGCCTATTCTTTGGCCTTCAGCTACCGATAATCACTTATTCCTCCGTGCTTCACACATTGAAGCGATCGTATTTCATTAGATTTTCTATAGAACAATCTTATCGAGAATTTCTCAATATTTCGCAATACTCCCTAAATGAGAAGTGTTTGGTAAAGTAGTATTTAGGTAAATTCTCTTCAGGACTGGTTATGAAATGATATAAAAGACAACCTCAAAATAGACACTTTAAAAAGGCTTAGCTTTCTACTTCCAAATCATTACTCATTCAGCATATAACTTCAATATTTTAAAAAAATTCCACACACATTATATTGTTACGCCGGGTTGCAGTTTTGCTGCGTCATCGACCTTAATTTTTTCTTCACTCGTTTTTTAATCTTTCCTGAGCTTGTTTCGTCCCCATCAAATACAAATAGGAGTTAAGAAAAGCTATATATAATGAAACAAATACTTAATAAAATAGTTAATCTATTTATTTTCTTAAAGGAACTCCACCTCTGCCGGTCCCAAGCTCAGATGAAAAAGGAGGAGGGGGAGCAGTAACAAGCTCAGTAAAAAACCTGAGCTCAGCTGGCCCTGCTGATAGTACCCTGTAAGGGCTCCTAATCCAGGGATACAGGATGAGCAGCGTTTGTACTCCTTGTTAGGAGCCGCTGCACATGGCATATGTTCCTCATGTCAGAGGCGGCTATTTCTTTTGGAGCTAAGTCGGCCTGCCACTGAGTAGTGCTCCCAGTCTTAATGACAAAGGCAGACGCATTCTACTTCACCCAATTATGATGGTTGTCAAACAGACACCATTAAGGGTCACAACTTGATAACCTAATATGATTAAATGGAGATAAGAAAGAAGAAAAATATTTTCTTAAAAGTGTAATCTGGTCCAGAGGTCTTTGCTTCGTTCACTTCTGCCAACAGAGAGTTCTCCTTTCCTTCCGCTAACCCCTTCCAAGTGACATAATTTTCAAATTAGTAGTAAAAATATTGCATCCCTGCCTTTAGAATTTAAATAAATCAATTAACAATCTATTCTCTTTTAAAAGAGATCTGGCCTTGAATTGCTTATTGATATGGTTAAAAAGTTAAAAATATTGTTGCATTTTGCTCATCAAACCAGATGCATAAAAAAGTCTTTACATTTTATTACATTATAAATATATACTAATTTTTATGAACTAAACTGTGTTATTCATGGTGTTCACCCATATATAATCCATTTACAATATACTATCAAGCATAATATACACCCATACCTCGCTTTGCGTCGGGGTTACGTTCCAAAAAACCACGACGCAAATTGAAACAACGCAAAGTGAAAATAAAATTTCGATGGCATGGCGCAATCAAAAACAAAGGTGTTGCCATATTTTAGGAAGAAAATTCAAAAAAAAAAAATTAAGACTCGAATCCAAAACAACGCAACTTCGAAAATCTAACGACGTACAGTGAAAATCAGTAAAAATTAAGCAGCGACGCAACTTCGAAAAAAACGCAAAACGAAACGACGCAAAGCGAGGTATTGGTGTATGTTTATTGACTTACGTTATCTGCGCATATAAAGTTTCTTTATCATATTATTTACAGAATTAAAGATTTCGAATAGTTACTCTTATACAGACATATCATTTTTGACTAACCGCGTATCAGAAGATGTATAGAATTTCTAACACCTGGTAGTCTGACGGCAATAGAAGAATAACTTTACCTGATATCTCGCTGGAGAGAGAGTTTGGGAATAATTTGATAAAGAAACTTTGTATAGAGAATATGAGAGTTTTTATATACATAATCTAATCAATAATTTCTAGGAATGTTATATATATAAATAAATACAAAAGTATCGTGAATATTTATAAATTCCTCAAATAATCACCCTCACTAGCCATTTGCTTTTTAAATTAATTTTTCCGGATATCAAAACGCCTATATAATCAACTTCGAAGGTTCCTAAAATTGTCTTTGTATTGTTCTTATTTCAGTCATTGTGCCAAATTTAGGATATCCTGGTCTTTACAGCACTAAACTTGCCAACATTGTTGTATTGTGCTGTAAAAAACAATATCATACGCAATAATAATAATAATATTAGAGAAAATGAAAACATCGTTGAGAGCAAAGTCAGGAATCCAAAGTGGAAAATGAAGAGAACATCCTCTCTCTCACTACCGTTCTTCGATGTTAAACACGCACTACTGTGGCCGGATTCACTCCAGTATCTACCAGAAGACTACAGAAAAATATCAACATTTTGACTCATTTGGACCCCATCAGTCAAATATCACCATAGTCAAAACGCTCATAAAACTAGTCCATTCTCATTGCAATAGAATACAGGAAATAAAAACGAACAATACAAACTACCAGGCTATATCAAAATTTCGTTTTTAAAGCGAAAGCCCAATATAAAATCAAATTATTTAAATAAATACCAATATTGACAATTATCCCGCAAATGTTTCTTTTGAACGAAAAATCGAAATTTATTTTAAGGAGAAATAACGATTATTTCTAACCTTAGGGATGAAGTATGAAAGGATGAATTGTGAAGAGTAATAATAAACGGAAAAATAAAGTGTCCAGGAATGGGAACCCTTGGTCCCTGAACACTTTATTTTTCCGTTTATTATTACTCTTCACAATTCATCCTTTCATACTTCATCTCTAAGGTTAGAAATAATCGTTATTTCTCCTCAAAATAAATTTCGATTTTTCGTTCAAAAGGAACATTTGCGGGATAATTGTCAAATGTCGTTTCTACAATCACAAGCCGCATTATATTGTAATATAAAAAAAAACAATATAAATAAATTTTAAATAAATAAAGGTTCGGTCTCACGGTGGATGAGCGTGTCCACGTGATTGAAATAATGCAATAGGGGTTAGAATAACATTTCAGTATTCTAGTAGAGAGTTAAAAAATGTCTGATCAAAAAATAACGATCCTTGAACTATTGGGCTTCTTTTGGAAAAAAGCGTTAAATGTAAATATGGCCGTAAAAGAAATATACGATGTGGAAGGGAAAGAAATAGTCAATAGAAGAGCAGCTTCAAAAGGGTTCAAGAGATTTAGAGAAGGAGACATCAGCCTTGAGGACAAACCTCGAATGGGACGACCACATGTGACGGATATTTAGACCCTATGATTTCTGGTGATAAACAACCCACAAGAATCGACTCGTGAAATGTCAGCCAGACTTGGACTATCTAAAGATACGATCAACCGAACTGTGCACAAGCTGCACTTTGTTAAGAAACGCCCAAGACAAGATCCCCACGATCTGACTATAGCCCAGTCCCAGAGGCGAGTCGATATCTGTAAACGATTGTTAGAAAATCCTCAAGATCTTCTGTTTTGGAAGCGGATTGTAACTGGGTATTAAAAGTGGATCTATCTTCGTAACCCGGACACAAGAAGACAATTGGCTACCGTGTGATCAAGAGGCTAAACCTGTCGTTAAACAGGATCGCTTTGGTCATAAAGTGATGTTGACTGTATGGTGGAACATCGATGGTATTGTACACAACAAACTTGTTCCTGATGGTCGTGCAGCTAATACCGATCTCTACCCAGAAAGACTCAGCCTCGATACCCTGCTTTGATTAACCGAAAGAGAGTACTTCTGCAACATGACAACGCTCCAGCTCATCGAACTAGGTTAACAACGAATAGAATAAAGGATTTGGATGGTATTGAAGTTCTACCTCACTCTGTTATAGCCCGGATATTGCGCCATCGGATTATGCATTATTTCGGTCCATGGCTACATTTCTAAGGGGAAGACACTTTGAAACATTACAAGACGTCGAAATTGCCTGTCGTGTTTTTCGACTCCAAACTCCGAGAACGGTATCGTTACAAATTGAAAACCTGGAAAAAAGATGACTGGCTGTTATTGAAACTGACGCCTCAATGAATAAATATATTTTGTTCAACACACATATTACATTTAATTTGTAATAAAATCTTATTTATGGGAACAAACTTTTGACACAGATTGGTAATTAAAACTTTAATTATAAACGGCAACCCAATCAACTTTATTAAGAAGCATTCCTGCAATCCCAACACTACAGTAAACCATCCAAATCCTGCGCAAAACAGCTTCTGCCATCTTTCCTACAGTCATGGTGTGGAGACAATTGCATTGGTTCTCAAGTGACACAGCATATTAATCAGCTACCGAAACAGCAGACACTTAAGAAAAAAACTACCGCATCCCCGAATCAATCGACATCCCAGAAACACAAACCAATTTATAATAATGAATTTAGTTTATAAAATCCCCTGTAGCTGAAATGTTACTTGAAGAATGATTAAAGCAGCCTAAATCCAGAATACAAAGCAATAGACTAGCAGCACTACCAAAACGCACCTCTAAGTCGTGAGTTTGAGTCGTAAATACGTTTATCTAGAAAGAACTATAATAGAATATATTAAGTATATTTATCTAGTTATGATGCACTAACGCGCATCTGTTATGGAAATTCGAAACTATTTTAGACGCGTAAGATTCTTTTTGAAATTAAACAATTTATATTTATAATTGTATGTAATTCTATTGTTCTCAAAGCTTATGTTCATAGTTCATCTAAAATACCCATTCCAAGAGTCTAGCAACAGTATCACTATAAAAGGAAGATCGAAAAATGCAATATAACAGCGGTATGGTAGATTGAACTGGCAAAACCGCTGGGAGGGTTCACCACTGATGAGCCAGGCCCTCCCAATAATTTTTCCATTGCAGTAAGGGCAGTAGAAATTGTTTAATTTTTAAAAGAATCTTACGCGTCTAAAATAATTTCGAATATTCATATTTATCTAGTAAATACAGAGAGAGAGTTATGTAAGTATATTGTATTAAAGGTTTATTTAGGCCAATCAAATGTAAACAGACAGTTGAAGTAGAATACAGTTAGAGTGAGAATAAGTTGCATATTCACACACACACTATGTATAAAGTATAAAATATACACCTATAACATGCATTAAGAACCTATATAAGTGCGTATAAAATACATACAAAATATATATTAAATCGTTAAAGTAGGTGTATATTAAGAGTATGTGTAAAGATAAATATATGTAGAGTGAGAAAATACATTTACATTTTTTATTTATTTATTTATTACAAAACACACGCTATATCCTATGGGGATATTTGCATGTTAATGTTAAATGTACATAGTTTCTAAATATATATATACAAATTTAGAGAGAGAGTAAAGGTTATTTAAATTTACATTTTAGAACAATAAATTATACAAGAAACAATTATTATTCACATACATATTATCAAAAGTTCAATATATCTTTAGAATTACAACCACTAAACCAGTGGTACAAATATCTTAATTAAAACTAGAAATTTCAATTCTTAATGTAATTCAAGTCCACGGCATTTGAGATAGAGTCTACAGAACTTGTTAAATTTTCTATATTCTTCTTTACTCTACATTAAGTACAAAGTGCATATAACTGATAGTAAAGTCTTTAAGTAGCAACTAAACGGTAATTTGGCCATACTAAACTTTCTAAATACTTCGAATTTATTTTACTATTTTAGGAAATATTAGCAAAATTTCTTATTTAACTAGAAATATAATTAAATATGTCTAATTCTAAGCGAGTCTTAATTTATAGGTATTTTGAAATGTTTATAGAAGACCTCTCTTTCTTCTATGAATTTGTAAACCTGGGATTTATCAAGAAATGTAAACCTTGAGACATGCATCTTTACTAGATGTAAAAGGGTTGACAGAAAACACTAGAAAATTCCCAATATTATTTTAAATAAGTTATTCTATATATTGAATACTGAAATTATATCTTGGAACAAGAATTGTATTTAGTTGCAATGTTTTATTTCAAATCTTCGATATTCTTCATGGCTTGTGCGATTTTGGTAATGGATCTATTCAGGTAAAAGTGGCTATTTCTGAGGAATAATGATTATATTGGCAACATATTGGCTACTAGATAGGGTGGAATTGATGTGAATAAGTAGAAAAAGTCTAACAGCAGCAAAGTGCGCAGGTATACCGGTAGTTTCCACCTTAGGCCCAGGTGTGGGTTGCTAGGCAATGTTGCCGAAGAAACGCAGCAAGAGCATGCTATATTTAGAACGAGACCTTGAGAAAAAACAATGGGAGATTTTTCATCATGAAAGTTTACCATTGCCCAATCATTCTTGACACCCTGTTTAGCCCCACACTCAGTCAACATCCGCCAAGGCCAGCACAGATTTAGAGATTTCCTTGAATACCTCAACGGGTGAATTTTACCACAGGCGGGTGGAGGAGTGTCGACAGCCACGACTCGGAATCGAACCCCACATGGAGTACTCTTTTCTAAACAAAAAAACTGTTTCAATGGCTCTCGATTCTGGGAAAGTTTCAACCCCACCAGTGAGTTCAAGTAACCAAAAGAATCCTGGAACACTTGTAAATGCAAAATTCGAACTGATTTCTACATGTTTAGACATGTGGTGCACTAACATTCTATAAGTAGATGGCTTCCCAGACCTTTGGGCCATAAGCCGGATGGTGCACTAACATTCTATAAGTAGATGGCTTCCCAGACCTTTGGGCCTTAAGCCGGATGGTGCACTAACATTCTATAAGTAGATGGCTTCCCAGACCTTTGGGCCATAAGCCGGATGGTGCACTAACATTCTATAAGTAGATGGCTTCCCAAACCTTTCGGGCCATAAGCCGGATGGTGCACTAACATTCTATAAGTAGATGGCTTCCCAGACCTTTGAGCCATAAGCCGGATGGTGCACTAACATCCTAGAAGTAAATGGCTTCCCAAACCTTTCGGGCCATAAGCCGGATGGTGCACTAACATTTCATAAGTAGATGGCTTCCCAGACCTTTGGGCCATAAGCCGGATGGTGCACTAACATTCTAGAAGTAAATGGCTTCCCAAACCTTTCGGGCCATAAGCCGGATGGTGCACTAACATTCCATAAGTAGATGGCTTCCCAGACCTTTGGGCCATAAGCCGGATGGTGCACTAACATTCTATAAGTAGATGGCTTCCCAAAAATTTCGGGCCATAAGCCGGATGGTGCACTAACATCCTAGAAGTAAATGGCTTCCCAAACCTTTCGGTCCATAAGCCGGATGGTGCACTAACATTTCATAAGTAGATGGCTTCCCAGACCTTTGGGCCATAAGCCGGATGGTGCACTAACATTCTAGAAGTAAATGGCTTCCCAAACCTTTCGGGCCATAAGCCGGATGGTGCACTAACATTCCATAAGTAGATGGCTTCCCAGACCTTTGGGCCATAAGCCGGATGGTGCACTAACATTCTATAAGTAGATGGCTTCCCAAAAATTTCGGGCCATAAGCCGGATGGCGCACTAACATTCTATAAGTAGATGGCTTCCCAAACCTTTCGGGCTATAAGCCGGATGGTGCACTAACATTCTATAAGTAGATGGCTTCCCAGACCTTTGGTCCATAAGCCGGATGGTGCACTAACATCCTAGAAGTAAATGGCTTCCCAAACCTTTCGGGCCATAAGCCGGATGGTGCACTAACATTCCATAAGTAGATGGCTTCCCAGACCTTTGGGCCATAAGCCGGATGGTGCACTAACATTCTATAAGTAGATGGCTTCCCAAAAATTTCGGGCCATAAGCCGGATGGCGCACTAACATTCTATAAGTAGATGGCCTCCCAGACCATTCGGGCCATAAGCCGGATGATGCACTAACATTCTAGAAGCAGATGGCTTTCCAGACCTT
>CP092886.1:164888572-165134908 GCA_030710605.1 Cordylochernes scorpioides | reverse complement strand
TGGATTCTTTTGGAAATTTGAATTAATTTTATTTTTAAGGTTTTTAGTTGACATGTGTTATTATCGACAAAAATCTAGTTATTTTAAAAAACAATAACGATTCTAATTTTGCGCAAAAAGGAATAAATGAAAATGCCCTTGGCTAAACAATTATTTCTCTAACGTTAACCAGATACTTTCTTCCTTTCACAGCATAATTGTTTTAATCCACTGAGATTTTTCAAATAAAATAATTAAAATATTTTTGATAATAAATTTTCATTGTTTTTAGCCTTGTTCCTCACCTTGTAGTTACAGGTACTGATGGTAATTTCGTCACTTTTTTATATCCTAATCCTTGTCGGATTTTTTCCAAATTTAATTCAAATAAAAAATAAGCACATTAACTAAAGGATACATATGATGAGTTGTCTCACAAACTCGGTGAAATGCATGTGCAATACGTGTGTCGGGAAAATAAATTTCGATAAATTCTTTTTAAATTCGAAAATGCCTTGAGCATATACGAATCTTGATCAGTTAAATTCATTAAATGCCTGTTTTTTTTAGATATGATCGATTTTAAACATATAGAGCTTAGAGCATTGGATCATTCGGATGATTATTGCAATAGCAAGAATGTCTTTTATAAAAGCTAAATCATTGACTTTCTTTTGGTACAAGTATTTAAAAATATTTCTCTGAAAAAGTCTTTGATATTTTAACGGGTACCCCTAATCGCACACACACAGGAAAAATCCGAATATAAATTTAAAATATTTTGGTATGTTTTTTTTTCGGTAAACTATTATTATATATACAATATATTAATATTTTTAACTTGGATGTAAAATATGGCAAAGAGAGTATTAGAGCACACTTATATTGGATTATTCTATTTCTACTTGATACCTTGCCAAGGATAAAGCAATCAATGGCTACAAGATACCATCTGTATGTTATATCACGAGGAAGAGCGATCATGAGGATCGAAATGGGGCAACCACAGAGGGAATTCGCCAAGTTGTTCAACGTGTCTGAAAGCGTGTCATCCACTCTGGAGCCAAATCCAAACTACTGGGACTTTTCGCCGGAGGAAAGCCGGGGGCCGTCCCAAGGTTACAACTCCGAGTGATGACCGATACTTGGCTCTAACAGCCAAGCGTTCACGGAAGATGTCAGCCCGCCAACACTTCCTGGAGCTTGCCCCGACCATTGGCAGAATTATATTCCAGAAAACCATCTGACGAAGGCTTAAAAATGCAAGACCTAGGCCAGGAAGCCTGCGATATGTGTCCCTTTGACCCCATTCTAGAAGAGGCGCCGCTTTGAATGATGTAGAGAACACGTCAACTTGGAACATGACCAATGGAGTTGGGTTCTGTTTTCAGACGAATCCAGGTTCAGCCTGAGGAAGGATTTCTCCGATACTCCTACACCTGGAGAGAAAGGGGCACGCGATATCACCCCTCAAACATCGTAGAAAAGGATGCCTATGGCGGAAGAGGTGTGATGGTCTGGGCAGGGATCATCAAAAATAGACGCACACCTCTTTATGTGTTCGACGGCGGGACTCTGAATGCCCAGCGATACCGGGACGAGATCCTAGAACCCCATGTCCGGATTTTCCGGGAGGCTGTTGGCCCGGATTAGGTGTTTATGGATGACAACGCGCACCCACACAGAGCCGGTCTGGTTAATGAATATCTGTAATCACAAGACACGTACAGAATGGAATGGCCGGCGAGGTCCTCCGACCTCAATCCCATAGAACATGCTATCTGGGGAGGAGGGTATCAGCCCGGATACCTCCGCCAAGGACCATCCAGGAGCTGACTACTGCTCTTGAACAGAAATGGGCTTTAATCCCAAATGAACTTATGGACACCTTTATTTCTAGCATGAGACGACGGTGCAAGTTATGCTTGGAAGTGAGGGGTGGTCACATCACCTATTAGTTCCGCTGATACCTGGGCTTTCTAAAAGTGGAAAGTCTTGGATGTCGCCGGTTTGGTTTTTGAAGGAGACAGAGGCAATTTTTTTCACACTTGGTTATCTCGCGTGTCATCAATAAAGGTCACTGTGTATCAAGTGCATTTCAGAGTTATTGTCTGAATTCGATATGCATAATAAAAGGTACAACTTCCTTAAGTTTTGTCATTGAGTGTATTTATTTGGGTAGTGGGAAATCCCTTCCATATTCTCACTTATTGTCTCTTAAATAGAAACTGTTTTCATCGCTCGCTGTTAAGAGGAGGTAAGCATGTCTATTTGTCAATCGAAGATATTTGAACCAATATATTTACTATTTTTTACAAACTTTTATAATTGATCTAAAAAACATTATATGGTATTTACCATAATATATATAATATTTAGCTTTTCTTGAATAATCAAGAATGGGTATTTGGCCAATTCTGGAATAATTAAAAATCAACGAGAATAGTTGATATTCATTCCGATAGATGTCGCAAGCCATCAGCAACTTTCAGTTGCACGATAAGGAGATGCCTTTTTCTTAATTTATGCGCCTTATCCCAGTACAATATTACATTTGTACTATTTTTTCATATATAATATATATAAATGCCATGTATATAATATACGAGGGGTGTCCCATAAGTCCGTGGCCCGACCATGAGAACGAAATATTTGAAACTAATAAATTTTACCAAATATACCTTAAAGTCTTGTATAAAGATGTGTACATTTTTAAGTTTCTAGAACTAACGGTTTTTTTGTTATGGGTTCTGAAAGAGGACAAGAAACAGGAATCATCTAAAATGGAGACAAACGAGATTCGTGCTGTAATAAAATATCTTTGTAAGAAAAGAATGTCGCAGAAGGAAATCTATGAGGATATGGTGGATACATTAAAGGAAGATGCTCCTTCCTATAGCACAGTAAAAAAAACGGGTAGCTGTGTTTAAATTAGGGAGGATCAGCACCGAAGACGAACATCGACCAGGAAGACCTGTTGAGTCAGTTATTCAAGAAAACATCGAAAAGATACATGTTTTGGTTATGTTGGACAGAAGAATGACAGTTCCTCAGATAGAAGAGACCTTGGGTATTCTAAAAACAACAGTGGATCGGATTATGAGAGAACACTTGGGCCTCGGGTGGCTTTCTGCCCGTTGGGTTCCCAAACTTTTGACACCCGATCAAAAGGCTGTAAGAAGAAAGTTATTTTCGTACAATCTTGCGTTATTTGAAGCCAATCCAGAGGAATTTGTCAGTAGATTTGTTACCATGGATGAGACTTGGGCCCATCACTTTACACCAGAGTCCAAGCAACAATCCATGCAATGGAGACACTCCGGTTCCCCTCCCCCCAAGAAAGCCAAGACAGTTCCATCAGCAGGGAAGGTTATGGTGTCTGTTTTTTGGGATTCCGAGGGTGTACTTCTTCTAGACTTTCTGAATAAGGGTCAAACCATCACTGGCAATTACTATGCAAATCTTGTGAAGCAACTATGAGAAGCTATCAAGGAAAAGAGAAGAGGAATGTTGTCCAGGAAGATTGTTTACCATCAAGACAATGCTCCGAGTCTTCGGTCTCTGCAAGCCATGGCTGTAATTTATGATTCTGGCTTTGAACTTTTACCACATGCACCCTATTCACCAGATCTAGCTCCGTCTGACTTCCACCTATTTCCTCATTTGAAAAATCACTTTCTGGCATTCATTTTAGGTCAGATGAAGAGGTCATTGATGCTATAACCACATTTTTTGAGTCACTTGAAACATCGTTCTTTTTGGAGGGCATAAAAGCATTAGAACATCGCTGGAAAAAGTGTATAGACCTTAAAGGTGATTATGTTGAAAAATAAATCATAATCATTTTATTAGTCATTTTCTTTATATGTCGGGCCGCGGACTTATGGGACACCCCTCGTATAATGGGAATATATGTAAATAAAAGTCTTATGAAAAGAAATATAACTAAAACTGAAATTTTTAAAATTTCCTAATGAATAATTGGTTGAATATTTTGTAAGTTGTTAAATGGGTCTTTGATGATGCGTCCAAAGAGATGGCAGATTAGTGTTTGGCAATTTGAGTCTTAAAGAAGTCTTGCTCGAAATATTTGTTAATTGCATTATGGGAAGGTTCCATACGAAATAAAAAAATCGGAGTAAAATATAAAATGATAAATTGTTAAGGGGTGAAAAGTTTAATTTCAGTGCTAAAACTGTCTTCAGATATTTTTTAAACATGAATTAAAATAACAACAAAAACAGAATGTATTAATTAAGAAAAAGTCATCTCCTTATCGTGCAAATAAAAGTTGCTGGTGGTTTGCTCCACCTATCGGAATAAATATCAACTAATCATTTATTTTTAATTTTTCCAGAGAATACCCATTATTGATTAATCAAGAAAAGCTAACCATGTATGTGTTTTGGGCTGTTGGCCCTCATAAGCGTGGTGCAAGCTGTAACTAAACGATTAGAAAAAGGTCTTTCAGTTATTCTGAAAACTCATGAAACGGGTTCAAATACGACACATAAAAAATATATTTAAAAATAAAATAAATTATATATACCTTTATAGCAGTAATTTAAAAAATAAACAGCCATAGTACAGAATATTCTATTACTTTTACAAATATGATATGCTCATATTAAAGGAATCTATTGAGCGTGATTTTATTTTTCCGAACAAAACAAAATACTACTTTCCTAACTTCGATGGAAAATTATCCGAATCATTGGTTATGAACCTTCACAGCGGTTTCGCCAGCTTGATACATCATACCGATTTAATATTGTACTGGTATATTCTGATTATATATATAAACTCATGGAATAATCTTGAGGAAGTGGCAATTCTTTGATGTCGCCGGTGGTCTGTTTTTTTTTCTAAATTTATTTCTGTATATACGTATATTTTGTTCACACTTGGTTATCTCGCGTGTCTTCAATAAAGGTCACTGTGTATCAAGTGTATTTCAGAGTTATTGTCTGAATTCGATATACATAATAAAAGGTACAACTTCCTTAAGTTTTGTCATTGAGTGTATTTATTTGGGTAGTGGGAAATCCCTTCGATATTCTCTTTGCAATATACACTTCTGGTCGGAGAATCTATATAAGACCAAAAGGTCTTAATAAATATTTTGTTGTTGTATTTATCTGTATTTATTTTGTCTTCGAAGTTTATTCCTAGCACAATGATCACTTGAATACCTTCACCGAGAATTCCTCTACAGTCTACCGGATATAGAAGTAAAACAGCCCAAAACAATATTCGACAGATATTTCCTAAGGTTACCTATAATTGTGAGAACTGGACTCTTAGAAAATAGGAAAGAAAGATTATCGAATATTTTGAAATGTTTACATGGAGAAAACTACTCAGCGTACCGAGGCCCGAAGGCGTCTCGCGGCGGGGACTGGCGAAGGATACCTGGTTGATCCTGCCAGTAGTCATATGCTTGTCTCAAAGATTAAGCCATCATGCATGTATAAGTACACGTCCTAGCAAGGCGAAACCGCGAATGGTTCATTAAATCAGTTATTGGTTCTTTAGATCGTACACATTTACTTGGATAACTGTGGTAATTCTAGAGCTAATACATACAATACTCAGCCTACAATGGGCAGATAAAAGGACAAATATTTTAATTCTAAATTAATCCACGTTAATCCCTCGTATTCTGAAAAAAAGAGACTCACCTACTTTGGACAATTAATGAGAGCAAATGGATTAGAAAGATGTTGGTGTTGGGAAATATTGAAGGCAGAAGAAAAAGACCTATACCGGCAATGAACTGGCTGGAATGGACCAAGGAAGCTTTCGCAAGGTCACTATTTGAGTTGCGAGTGATATTGACCAACAGATAAAATTGAAGAATATTGGTCCCCAAAAGTCGAACTAGACTTGCTCTGAACGCTAACAATAACAACGATTGGAAGGGTTTACCACTGATGAGCCAGGCCACCCCAATAATTTTATCGCTACATTATAAGAGAAACTATTTTAAAGGCGTAAGATTCTTTTTCAAATTAAACAATTCCTACTGCCCTTACTGCAATGGAAAAATTAAAGAGAGGACCTGGCTCCGCCTTGCAAGCCATTAGAAACCAATCGACATGTTGCAGGATGGCGGTACAAGTGGCTTGTGGGGCCGCCACTGCTTGTCGAAGGATACGCCGATCCACACGTGCTGACGTCACTCTGGTTGCACCGGCATTCCTATAAATTGCCACATTTCCTTGTTCTAACCATCTTCTCCACAGTCGGTGCACCGTGGACGCACCAAGGTGTGTATCAGCTGCGATTTGACGTATGGACCAACCTGCCCGTTTCAGTCCGATCACCATGCCCCTCGTAAAAGCGTCTGTCTGCTTGAACTGCCTCCGTTTACGATGACCTGTCATTCTCTGTTATTACACGTGTCTTTTGACACAAGAACAAAATTTCTACAATGATTTTCCTTGAAGAAATAACGACACGAATACTGTCCTTTCTGCAAGTTCCTTCCCTTATATCTTACTCCATGTGCGCACGAGAGCTGCGCATTTTACATCATTTGCATAACTCGGTTAGGCGCGTCTACCCTGAAATTTGCATAATTTTCTGGCCACTATTTCTTGGTGTTCCATTTTCAATGTCACGCAGTGTACATAATAAAAGGTACAACTTCCTTAAGTTTTGTCATTGAGTGTATTTATTTGGGTAGTGCGAAATCCCTTCCATATTCTCACTTATTGTCTCTTAAATAGAAACTGTTTTCATCGCTCGCTGTTAAGAGGAGGTAAGCATGTCTATTTGTCAATCGAAGATATTTGAACCAATATATTTACTATTTTTTACAAACATTTATAATTGATCTAAAAAACATTATATGGTAATTACCATAATATATACAATATTTAGCTTTTCTTGATTAATCAAGAATGGGTATTTGGCCAATTCTGGATAATTAAAATTCAACGAGAATAGTTAATATTTATTCCGATAGATGGCGCAAGCCATCAGCAACTTTCAGTTGCACGATAAGGAGATGCCATTTTCTTAATTTATGCACCTTATCCCAGTACAATATTTTATTTGTAATATTTTTTCATATATAATATATATAAATGCCATGTATATAATATACGAGGGGTGTCCCATAAGTCCGTGGCCCGACCATGAGAACGAAATATTTGACACTAATAAATTTTACCAAATATACCTTAAAGTCTTGTATAAAGATGTGTACATTTTTAAGTTTCTAGAACTAACGGTTTTTTTGTTATGGGTTCTGAAAGAGGACAAGAAACAGGAATCATCTAAACTGGTAACAAACGAGATTCGTGCTGTAATAAAATATCTTTGTAAGAAAAGAATGTCGCAGAAGGAAATCTATGAGGATATGGTGGATACATTAAGGAAAGATACTCCTTCCTATAGCACAGTAAAAAAACGGCTAGCTGTGTTTAAATTAGGGAGGATCAGCACCGAAGACGAACATCGACCAGGAAGACCTGTTGAGTCAGTTATTCAAGAAAACATCGAAAAGATACATGTTTTGGTTATGTTGGACAGAATAATGACAGTTCCTCAGATAGAAGAGACCTTGCGTATTCTAAAAACAACAGTGGATCGGATTATGAGAGAACACTTGGGCCTCGGGAAGCTTTCTGCCCGTTGGGTTCCCAAACTTTTGACACCCGAACAAAAGGCTGTAAGAAGAAAGTTATTTTCGGACAATCTTGCGTTATTTGAAGCCAATCCAGAGGAATTTGTCAGTAGATTTGTTACCATGGATGAGACTTGGGCCCATCACTTTACACCAAAGTCCAAGCAACAATCCATGCAATGGAGACACTCCGGTTCCCCTCCCCCCAAGAAAGCCAAGACAGTTCCATCAGCAGGGAAGGTTATGGTGTCTGTTTTTTGGGATTCCGAGGGTGTACTTCTTCTAGACTTTCTGAATAAGGGTCAAAACATCACTGGCAATTATTATGCAAATCTTGTGAAGCAACTACGAGAAGCTATCAAGGAAAAGAGAAGAGGAATGTTGTCCAGGAAGATTGTTTACCATCAAGACAATGCTCCGAGTCTTCGGTCTCTGCCAGCCATGGCTGTAATTTATTATTCTGGCTTTGAACTTTTACCACATGCACCCTATTCACCAGATCTAGCTCCGTCTGACTTTCACCTATTTCCTCATTTGAAAAAATCACTTTCTGGCATTCATTTTAGGTCAGATGAAGAGGTCATTGATGCTATAACCACATTTTTTGAGTCACTTGAAACATCGTTCTTTTTGGAGGGCATAAAAGCATTAGAACATCGCTGGAAAAAGTGTATAGACCTTAAAGGTGATTATGTTGAAAAATAAATCATTATCATTTTATTAGTCATTTTCTTTATATGTCGGGCCGCGGACTTATGGGACACCCCTCGTATAATGGGAATATATGTAAATAAAAGTCTTATGAAAAGAAATATAACTAAAACTGAAATTTTTAAAATTTCCTAATGAATAATTGGTTAAATATTTTGTAAATTGTTAAATGGGTCTTTGATGATGCGTCCAAAGAGATGGCAGATTAGTGTTTGGCAATTTAAGTCTTAAAGAAGTCTTGCTCGAAATATTTGTTAATTGAATTGTTGGAAGGTTCCATACGAAATAAAAAAAATCGGAGTAAAATATAAAATGATAAATTGTTAAGGGGTGAAAAGTATAATTTCAGTGCCAAATATGTCTTCAGATATTTTTTAAACATGAATTAAAATAACAATAAAAACAGAATGTATTAATTAAGAAAAAAGTCATCTCCTTATCGTGCAAATAAAAGTTGCTGGTGGTTTGCTCCACCTATCGGAATAAATATCAACTAATCATTTATTTTCAATTATTCCAGAGAATTGGCCAAATACCCATTATTGATTAATCAAGAAAAGCTAACCACGTATGTGTTTTGGGCTGTTGGCCCTCATAAACGTGGTGCAAGCTGTACCTAAACGATAAAAAAAAGGTCTTTCAGTTATTCTGAAAACTCATGAAACGGGTTCAAATACGACACATAAAAAAGATATTTAAAAATAAAATGAATTATATATACCTTTATAGCTGTAATTTAAAAAATAAACAGCCATAGTACAGAATATTCTATTACTTTTACAAATATGATATGCTCATATTAAAGGAATCTATTGAGCGCGATTTTATTTTTCCGAACAAAACAAAATACTACTTTCCTAACTTCGATGGAAAATTATCCGAATCATTGGTTATGAACCTTCACAGCGGTTTCGCCAGCTTGATACATCATACCGATTTAATATTGTACTGGTATATTCTGATTATATATATAAACTCATGGAATAATCTTGAGGAAGTGGTATTTCTTTGATTTCGCCGATGGTCTGTTTTTTTTATTTATTTATTTATATCTGTATATACGTATATTTTGTTCGCACTTGGTTATCTCGCGTGTCTTCAATAAAGGTCACTGTGTATCAAGTGTATTTCAGCGTTATTGTCTGAATTCGATAAACATAATAAAAGGTACAACTTCCTTAAGTTTTGTCATTGAGTGTATTTATTTGGGTAGTGGGAAATCCCTTCCATATTCTCACTTATTGTCTCTTAAATAGAAACTGTTTTCATCGCTCGCTGTTAAGAGGAGGTAAGCATGCCTATTTGTCAATCGAAGATATTTGAACCAATATATTTACTATTTTTTACAAACATTTATAATTGATCTAAAAACATTATATGGTATTTACCATAATATATACAATATTTAGCTTTTCTTGATTAATCAAGAATGGGTATTTGGCCAATTCTGAATAATTAAAATTCAACGAGAATAGTTAATATTTATTCCGATAGATGGCGCAAGCCATCAGCAACTTTAGTTGCACGATAAGGAGATGCCATTTTCTTAATTTATGCACCTTATCCCAGTACAATATTACATTTGTACTATTTTTTTCATATATAATATATATAAATACCATGTATATAATATATAATGGGAATATATGTAAATAAAAGTCTTATGAAAAGAAATATAAGTGAAACTGAAATTTTTAAAATTTCCTAATGAATAATTGGTTAAATATTTCGTAAATTGTTAAATGGGCCATTGATGATGCGTCCAAAGAGATGGCAGATTAGGGTGTGGCAATTTGAGTCTTAAAGAAGTCTTGCTCGAAATATTTGTTTGCAACGGTTGAATGCTCGATAGGTTGACTCTCCCATAGAAATCGGAGTAAAATATAAAATGATAAATTGTTAAGGGGTGAAAAGTTTAATTTCAGTGCTAAAACTGTCTTCAGATATTTTTTAAACATGAATTAAAATAACAACAAAAACAGAATGTATTAATTAAGAAAAAGTCATCTCCTTATCGTGCAAATAAAAGTTGCTGGTGGTTTGCGCCACCTATCGGAATAAATATCAACTAATCATTTATTTTCAATTTTTCCAGAGAATACCCATTATTGATTAATCAAGAAAAGCTAACCACGTATGTGTTTTGGGCTGTTGGCCCTCATAAGCGTGGTGCAAGCTGTACCTAAACGATAAAAAAAAGGTCTTTCAGTTATTCTGAAAACTCATGAAACGGGTTCAAATACGACATAAAAAAGATATTTAAAAATAAAATGAATTATATATACCTTTATAGCTGTAATTTAAAAAATAAACAGCCATAGTACAGAATATTCTATTACTTTTACAAATATGATATGCTCATATTAAAGGAATCTATCGAGCGCGATTTTATTTTTCCGAACAAAACAAAATACTACTTTCCTAACTGCGATGGAAAATTATCCGAATCATTGGTTATGAACCTTCACAGCGGTTTCGCCAGCTTGATACATCATACCGATTTAATATTGTACTGGTATATTCTGATTATATATATAAACTCATGGACAAATCTTGAGGAAGTGGTATTTCTTTGATGTCGCCGGTGGTCTGTTTTTTTTTTTTTAAATTTATTTCTGTATATACGTATATTTTGTTCACACTTGGTTATCTCGCGTGTCTTCAATAAAGGTCACTGTGTATCAAGTGTATTTCAGAGTTATTGTCTGAATTCGATAAACATAATAAAAGGTACAACTTCCTTAAGTTTTGTCATTGAGTGTATTTATTTGGGTAGAGGGAAATCCCTTCGATATTCTCTTTGCAATATACACTTCTGGTCGGAGAATCTATACGAGACCAAAAGGTCTTAATAAAGATTTTGTTTTTGTATTTATCTGTATTTATGCTGTTCTCGAAGTTTATTCCTAGCACAATGATCACTTGAATACCTTCACCGAGAATTCCTCTACAGTCTACCGGATATAGAAGTAAAACAGCCCAAAACAATATTAGACAGATATTTCCTAAGGTTACCTATAATTCTGAGAACTGGACTCTTAGAAAATAGGAAAGAAAGATTATCGAATATTTTGAAATGTTTACATGGAGAAAACTACTCAGCGTACCGAGGCCCGAAGGCGTCTCGCGGCGGGGACTGGCGAAGGATACCTGGTTGATCCTGCCAGTAGTCATATGCTTGTCTCAAAGATTAAGCCATCATGCATGTCTAAGTACACGTCCTAGCAAGGCGAAACCGCGAATGGTTCATTAAATCAGTTATGGCTCCTTAGATCGTACACTTTTACTTGGATAACTGTGGTAATTCTAGAACTAATACATACAATACTCAGCGTACAATGGGCAGATAAAAGGACAAATATTTTAATTCTAAATTAATCCACGTTAATCCCTCGTATTCAGAAAAAAAGAGACTCACCTACTTTGGACAAATAATGAGAGCAAATGGATTAGAAAGATGTTGGTGTTGGGAAATATTGAAGGCAGAAGAAAGAGATCTATACCGGCAATGAACTGGCTGGAATGGACCAAGGAAGCTTTCGCAAGGTCACTATTTGAGTTGCGAGTGATATTGACCAACAGATAAAATTGAAGAATATTGGTCCAAAAGTCGAACTCGACTTGCTCTGAACGCTAACAATAACAACGAATGGAAGGGTTCACCATTGATGAGCCAGGTCCTCTCTTTAATTTTTCCATTGCAGTAAGGACAGTAGAAATTGTTTAATTTCAAAAAGAATCTTACGCGTCTAAAATAATTTTCTAATTTTCATATTTTGTTTTGCAAGAAAATTGATTTAGTTATGATAGTTGGTTCCAATTAAAAAATTTAATAGAATTTCAAATAGTTCAAAATACTGATATGGGAATCTGTATAGCTGTTAGATGCAATACTCTGAAAAATGTGGTTTTCAAGAATTTGCGGTGATGGATAATGGAACCTCATTTAGAACCAATGAAATGGAAACTATTTTGGAGAAAATGGAACACGTATTATGTTTATCCAAGGCCTACCAACCTGACGATAATAGAATAGCAGAAGTTTCAGTATAAGAAATAAAAACAACTGAAAGGAAAAGAATTTCTAAGAAAGTAGTACAACCATCTCGCTTGCTTTGATAAGATCATTGTATAGAAGAATAAACACTAAGGGAAGAAGGAGACTATCATTGTCTTAAGATCATTGTATGTGTATATAATGTGGCCATTAACTAGAATTAAGAAATCCGTGTTGTATCAGATCATATAATTCTGGGTTTGTGTTACCGTTGTCCATTGAGGAGTTTCATTCATTGGTGAAACTCCGCCTTTGCCGGTCCCAAGCCCGAATTAAAAAGGAGGAGGGGAGCAGTAACAAGCTTATTAAAAAACCTGGGCTCAGCTGGCCCGGCTGATAGTACCCTGTAAGGGCTCTTAATCCAGGGATACAAGATGAGCAGCGTTTGTACCACATGTTAGGAACGGCTGCACATGGCGTCTGATCCTCATGTCAGATGCGGCCATTTCTTTTGGAGCTAAGTCGGCCTGCCACTGAGTAGTGCTCCCAGTCTTAATGACAAAGGCAAACGCATTCTACTTCACCCAGTGTGGAGATAAGAAAGAAGAAGAAGAAATCCGTATTGAAATATCTCTTAATCCGAAGTCGGAACAAAAATACCCATATTTAATTGAAGACTAGATACTGAGAAATTAAGAGAAATGAAATCAATAAATTTCATTAAAATCAACGCCATCTATCGATTAAATTTGTTGCTAATTTAAACGCTACTCTTTTTAATGCATCTAATTGAACTATTTTTCTACAGAACAGTTTTTCTACTGCAATGAAAAAAAAACTTAAAAGGGAGTGCATGGCTCATCAGTGATTTTTTAAATCAAAAATAGAAGATATAAATGCTAGAGTAAGATATATATAGTTGGATGGAAAAGGAAAAACTAATCGATGTAAGGAATGGTAAAGGAAATATTCGTCACTATCAGATGTGTATCAGGAAACCAATGGAATTGGGAAGAAGTTTGCTACAAATTAAGTATGGAGAGAAATGAAACTTCATCTGAAGTGGAACTCAACCCTCCTAGATATCAGATGTAAAGGCCAAGGACCTAAACAAATAAACCAGCTCTGTGGCCGAGAGATAACTGAAGACTAGTGACACAAGAACTGTGGAGTGATACCATCAGTACTTTGGAGACTACTGACGACTCTATTAGTGAGGTAACTTTCAACTAGCATTATAATGAAATTTTATTCCTTCACACAATTGAGCTGCTGCAAGTGGTTTCAGACAAAGGAACCTTGTTATATCGTCACTCTGTACAATGGCCCAGTTGTTTAAACTGCTGTTATAAGATGTTTTAAAATTTAAAATTTATTTTTTGCATGGACAGTCACTTAAAATCCTAGTTGTTGGTGTAGCAGCTACGCCGACATCCCTTGCCAGAACGATTCTCACCAATGAGATATTTGCTTTAATACCAAACTCAATATCGAAAATAAAAAGTAGTGATAAAAATACTTTTATATTTTACAAATTTGTGGTAATAGTGATTTTTGGCCATTTTTGCATAGTTTAAAATGTATATGTATATTAAAACGAAGTAGGCCTATCCTGACCAGGAGCACATGTGAATATGCCTACTTTGCTTTTAATATCAATACCTGACCTTTTTATTTTTTACTATTGTTTTTTTTTTCATATATATATATATATATTGCATATAAGAGAAAAAAAAATCAAAAGAGTATAGTGAGATTAGTGAGGCTATTAGAAAGATAAATTTTTGGTTTAGAAAAATATATTTATATCATGCAAATTATATTTATATATGTGAAATATAGTACAAAATTGAACTTGTACTTTGATCAGGTGGATAAATTAATAAAAAGGGCATATTCTGATTGTGAATCTAAAATTTGCTGAAAGCTTACGCCATCTATCGGAATAAATATCAACTAATTGTTGATTTTCAATTATTTAAGAATTGGCCAAATACCGCTTCTTGATTAATCAATAATTCCCTTTTCTTACATACATATATATGCATACATAGAATGGGTAATATAGCGAACAAACATACTGACATAGCTCTAAAAAATAAACAACTAGAGAATATGTTGTTTATCAATTCTTAACAATTCACAGAGATTCATGTCGAAGTGACGAATATAATATAAATTAGTAATATGTCATGAAAAATGCCTAGCCTAGATATAATTATAGATCTCTCTCGGCCGCATTCCTAAAATACTCCAGGACCCAAGACTGCTCATCAGGATCCCTGCCTTTCTTGTGGCAATTCAGGGGTCAACTGACCTTCAAACCAGACGACGGACTATCAAGTGGTCACCGTTTAATTACCATTTTTATAAAATCTCTTTTTTTCTTAAAGTGATTCATGCTCTCATCGTATATATAGACAGATAAAATAATATTTGTTTTAAAGTCGCAGTAAACAAATAGGGATCATATTTCAAAAATAAAAGTAATTCTGAATAAAAAATAGAAGGTATAGTTTGATAAATTCCTGAAATACCTAGGCTTATATAATTTGTTTCAGTGTTGTGAAAGGATGTGTTAAAATGAACTCTCTGTTGCCAAACGCCAAGTTTTACGCACTACGACTGGGTTCAAAGCAATCCATGGTGCCAGACGCTTATTTTCTGCGGCTAGATGAAAGGGGATTCCTACGGCCTTTGCTGGCGGCGCTTCCAACCCATTATTTCTGGGGCCGGTGATTGGCAATGGCATCGTAAACAAGTCAGAGGGGCGTCAGACATTCCTCATGTCCCCGGAGAGATCTGCTAGCCAGTAATCCTTTCTTAGCAACCCGCCCACCCACCGTTTATATTCACTCACTATCACGTGAAGGTGCCAATGGGCTAATTCTATAGGTGAAATAGTTACGGAATGCTAGAAAAACGTACTCTATATATACACACACAGTTGAACCTATCTTGGGTGACTACTCTTGGTAAACCAAGAAACAATGGCCGCTCTAGGTAGGTTGTGGTTGTATGGAGAGGGTCACCAACATTCGGAACAATTTTATATATAATATAATCAGGGTATAAAAAAATTGTACACAGAATTACAATGGTGAAATTTCGAAAAAAAAAGCTAAACATAATAACATAGATACACTTTAGAGAATCCATAGATGAACACTTTAGAGAATCCATGGATGAACACATTAAAGAATCCGTAGATAAACACTTTAGAGAATCCATAGAAGAACACTTTATAGAATCCATAGATGAAAACACTTTAGAGAATCCATAGATGAACATTTTATAGAATCCATAGATGAACACATTAAAGAATCCGTGGATAAACAATTTAGAGAATCCATAGATGAACACTTTATAGAATCCATAGATGAAAACACTTCAGAGAATCCATAGATGAACACTTTATAGAATACATAGAGGAAAACACTTTAGAGAATCCATAGAAGAACACTTTATAGAATCAATAGATGAACACTTTAGAAAATCTATAAATTAACACTTTATAGAATCAATAGATGAACACTTTAGAAAATCTATAAATGAACACTTTATAGAATCAATAGATGAACACTTTAGAAAATCTATAAATGAACACTTTAGAGAATCTTATATAATAATAAAAATCATATCTCGGAAAAATATTGTTTTTTTTCCCAAACTTCCAAAGTTTCGACGAGACAGTTTGCCCATCCTCTGTGATTCAAGTCTTGTGAACAAATCATCCACATGATGCACGAGTATTTATGTTTTAAATGCAGCAAGTTGATGTGACACCAAGCCATCCAATAAGAATCATTGCTTTTCAAACATATTAATAAAATAATATTGAAAGTTTGGAATAAACAATATTAATCCAAGATACGCTTCTATTATTTAATATATTTAAAATAGAGTGCTCTATTTTCAATAAGATATAAATTCTATAGATTTAAAAGCCATATTATCGATCCTTAAATAATGGTAATTACATAAAAGTTGTTTGTCATTCTTTCAAAAATCCAATCCCACCAAGTGAGTGCATGTAAACAAACGGGGCTCAGGTACATTTGTAAGTGCAAAAGGCGAATTGTTTTCTACATGTGTAGACATGTGGTGCACTTACAGTAAAAGCAGTCGCTAACTACCCATCATGGCCTGTAGCACGTGTACTAGGGATAATAAATTAAGTCCCTATACTGTAGTGTGCCTTTTCATTCAAACTCCTCCAAAGTGATCGATCAATATATTATCTGGTCAATCAGTAGTCTGGTGGTAATCGATGGTTCATTCATTGAAGATTTTCTTAGTAAACACAATGCGGCAGCTTGCTTTCTGCATCCACATGCTTTTGACTTAATAGTAGGTTCGTCCGCCTTTAAAAGCCGTTTACAATTCCAAAATCGGCGAGGTTATGATTCTAAGCAGCTGTTTATTTCAGCGAAAATTGCAATAGGTCTGTGGGACTGAGGCCGGAGAGAAAACTCTCCACGCCCTGACTGTCCCTCTCGGTTACTACAGGTTTGACCCTCGGTTACCACACATATAGCGAGAGTCGACAGGATACCTCATCACAGATAAGTCGACAGGACCTATATCACACATATATATATATATATATATATAGAGGAAAAATATTTGTGAGAATCATTGTTTTACACATTTAGGGTGTGTAATAAAAAAAACATTAATAATAAACTAATATCCATTTTAATTAGTAAACCGCTTTCAGCTATTTAAAAAAAAATGGCGAGTTTGAACATAAAAGCCGTTTTCCATGGAATTCAAGCTTTTAACCTTTAAAAATATTTCGCTGATTTGTATGCGGCAAGGTTAATCGAGACAATAAGCGTACTTACACCGCTTGGATCACTCGTTTATTACTTCAGATGAATCAGTCCTTATATTAGGGTGGACGAATGGTTTAAACCGTCGATTTCCGATAACCGACTCGGGATCGAATCCCGCATTGGACACTTTTTCCAGATAAAAAAATTGCTCCAATGGCCACCGATTCTTTCAAAAGTTCAACTTCACCAATGAGTGCATGTACTCAAACAGGTACAACTCCATTTGTAAGTGATAACCTCAAAACTGCCCTCTACATGTTTAGACATGTGGTGCACTTACAGTAAAACCAGTCGTCAACTACTACCCTACATGGCCTGTAGCACGTGTACTAGGAATAATAAAAAAAGTGTCCAATACTGTAGTGTTAATAAAAAACTTCATAAATAATCCTAGATATGCAAATATTAGCTTATATATATATATGTATAGATAAATATGGGGCATATATTGGATATAAGTTTATTAATCGGCCAGTATTTCTAGGGGCAACACGCCTCTCTTTATCAAGGCTTTTCTTTGATTTAAACTAAATCACGCGGACATGTGATCCACTCACGCTATACAAGACCAGAGCAAGATATCACTTAAAGAAAAAATATATATTTGTACATACATGTTTATTTGAAATTGTATCCCTTATTCCTGTAGAAGGGCAGCTTGCGCCCGAAAGCTCGAATTAATTTTACAAATAAAGAAACTTATCCTTATCGAATCTAATCGTTATTATAATACTGTAGTGTGCCTCTTCATTCAAGCTCCTCCTATCGATCAATATGGATGATCGTGCAACTAAAAGTGTCTGATGGCTTGCGCCATCTGTCGGATTAAGTATCAATTATTAGTTGATTTGTAATTATTCTAAAATCGGCCAAATATATTTATTACGACATATAGCGCTTTCCATTTTAGTTGCACGATCAGGAGATGCCTTTCTCTTAACTTATCAACCTGATCCCGGTATAATTTCACTCTCTTGCTATAATTTTAAAATATCTATATGTTCAAAAACGAGAGTGGAGCGTAAGATGAAGTGTGTCTTCGATTGTTGTATAAAACGCAAGCTTTTTCGAGCTTACTGCAATGGGATTGTCATAAAACTTGCTATTTATCCACCAATAAACGACTCACTTCACCCTATGATTCACTGGCTCTCTTTATCCAAGAAATAACCGCTAGGGTAATTATTTATCGTTCATATATCTGTTTATATGCGTAAAAACCTTTTTGTGGGCAGTGGACGTGGGCAGTCGTGGTCACCGAAGTGTTGCAGCACACAGGAACAAAGAAGTGAGTACTCAAGACTCCAAATTAAGATATAACAGCTAATAACGGAGGACACCGGTGTTTCCGCTCACTACACACCGGAACTAAAAACCAACTTATCTGTTTTTCAAGACTGCGAGATTTTTCTCAGGCGAAATGGTGTTCCCGTCGTCTTGAGAGATTAGGAGTGATAGTGACACTTTATTCTCCTGGTAAAATGGTGGCACCCTCAGTTTAAGCATTTAAATGCATACCTTCTTTCTTTTGTCAGCCATTTATTTTATTTTTATAGGTATTTCATGTTGTACAGTTTTCTATATATAGTTTTATACATTTTTATATTTTGGGAGAGATTTGGAGTAAAAATTCAAGAATAAAATATATTTGAGGTTTCTTCGTTATTTTCTATTACCATGTGAAGCCCAGATGAATGCAGTTTAAGTGAGGAATGATAAAATAAACAAGAAATATATAATCAGAGTCAAAGTTATTTATTTAAATCTAGTTCTACGTTGTCTAGATAAATCTACGTAGAGCCCGACCGCTAGGGAAGGGGGAGAGACACATAGGTAGAGGGGGTAGAAGGCCTTGGGACAGACGCCGCCTCAGTTGTACAAGTGGTGGCGTCTGTGTTCCTCCGCGTGCGAGGACTTCTGGACCGGAGTGCGATTAGACACAACCGTATTATTCTTCATACATAAAGGTGTCAAAAGGTAACAAATTCTTTCATTTCAAAATTGAAAAAGAAAAAAATCACTGTTTGTGAGTGCTTTTAGCATGGTTTTTGTCCTTCTCACAAGCCAAAGGTAAACTAAAACGAATTGATATTCTTGATCCTTGTCTTGATAGTAATCTTGTTAAATCCTGGTGAGAGATAGTGATGATTCATGAAGATCCTTTTGATAGTTTCTTCTTTTTAAAGGCTAGTTGAATTTTTTTGAAGCATCAATGGAGATGCTTAATATTGTTGTATTAAAAATATTGTTCAAGTTCTTTGGTAGAAGTTGTCCAGATGGGGCAGGAATCATATTTAGGAATAGCTTGCATTCAGGTACACATCGCGTAAGTGGCAATGAACAATGGAATGGAAACGTCTCTATAATAAAAAATCAGCTAAATCTTGGGTGTCTTCCGTGGCGTGTAGATTTCATCCGTTTTATGAGGGGAAGAATCAATACGAGGTTGAGAAATGTCAACATCAAAACACAATTATGGTTTGGAGTGCTACGCCAACAATTTCTCGACTATGCACAAACATTTTCTTATTTGAAACTTCTGGATGCACGGGAATACATGGCTGGATAATTTTCTTTTGAGTCGAATGATGCCGACTTCGTCTGTTTTGTGCTCTTGTGAATAAAACATTAAAAACATGGTGATTTAAAAAATGGAGGGATATGTTTATAAAATGACCGTCGAATATGAATGAAAATATATTTTAATTTTCCACATCTGTTTTCTCCTTGATGCAAGTTAATATCTAATCGGATATATTCAGCTATACAAAAATAACGGGGTATGGTGTGTCTTTATTAAATACTTCATATTCAGATTATTCGGTAAAATTTTTCATTCGGCTATATCGCTTTATTAAATGTTTAAAAAGGTTTCTGGAGATGAGCTTCTTTTTATTCCACTAAAACAGTCTCAAGCTTTCGGGCATCTCTACCCGAAAGCTTAAGACTATTTTAGTGGAATAAAAATAAACTCATCTCCCGAAACCTTTTTAATTATTTAATTATTGTCCAGGAGATTTAAAATCAATTGATGTGAAATATATCGATTTAAAATATAATCCTTTGCTAGCAATTTTAGAAAAAATAAAGTAAACGTCTAAGGATGAGTATCTTTTTTAATAAACGTTTTTCGAGCTTTCGGATAACGCCCTTCTAATGGAAAAGTTTGATACAAATTAAACTTAACTATGCTATGGCAAGTTATATGTACATTATAAAATTTACATAATATCAGCTGTGTTTTAACCTATTTTAGAATTGATATATTAGATTTACATACTAGAGCAAATTTGGTATTTAACATAGGTAAATTACTTTATTTTTCTAAAATATACCTATTTTTATATATACACCCATACCTCGCTTTGCGTCGGGGTTACGTTCCAAAAAAAATACGACGCAAATTGAAACGACGCAAAGTGAAAATATGTGAAGGCGCAATCAAAAACAAAGGTGTTGCCATATTTTAGGAAAAAAAATTAAAAAAAAAATAAATATTAAAGACTCGAATCCAAAACAACGCAACTTCAAAAGCAGTCGCTAACTACCCACCATGATTATCATGGCCTGTACCACGTGTACTAGGGATAAGCAAAAAAAAAAAAAAAAACGCAACTTCGAAAATCTAACGACGCACAGTGAAAATCAGTAAAATTAAGCAGCGACGCAACTTCGAAAAAAACGCAAAACGAAACGACGCAAAGCGAGGTATTGGTGTATTATAGTTATTATTATTGTGTGGAATCTACAGTATTTTAAAAGAGGAACTCGAATTACTTTCTTTAGGAATTGAAATTTGGCCTATTGAATTAGTTCGAAATGCAATCAGTGCTTGAAGAGCTGAGGCCATTTCTGAGCGTATTCCGCGCGTCGTGGTTCGAAAACTTCCACACCAGCGATGCCACCCTTGAAAATAAAGAAAACCATTGGCGACATCGGAAGGTTAGCGACGATCAATTAAAGACAGTAATTGTAGCAGAAACACAACTAAATCAAAGGTTTCCAAGGACCAAACCACTCTGCTGTTTCTCTCCATTTTATTCAGAGTGGAAGAATGAAAATGTTTGATAAATGGGCGATGAATTAATGGAATTGATTATTCGAAGGACGTTTTAAAGTTCCCAGATCCCATGAGGACACCCTCGTTATACATTTGTGGACCAACTGGAAGGAGAAACCAAGACAACCAAGTCTTAACACCAGTTAACAACTATGGCTATGGATCGATCGTCTTGGAGAAACCTGTTGAGGAAGGAGGCACACAAGTCTTAACACTTAGTCCAACTATCTTATATATACACTCATGGACAGAACTTAAGGAAGTGTAAAGTCTTTGATGTCGCCGGTTATGTCTTTTTTTTTTTTTTAAGGAGACAGATGCAATTTTGTTCACACTTGGTTATCTCGTGTGTCTTCAAAAAAAGTAACTTTTTATTAAATATTTTTCAGAGTTATTGTCTGAATCCCGATATACATGCTAAATGGTAAAAATTCCTCAAATTTTGTCTCTATAAAAGTGTATATTAATTGAATAAAAATAAATAAAAAAAATATTTTTGAAAGGTCTCTTTCTCATTGAAGCTACTTCGACAAAACAAAGAAAAATGCCCGTTTATTGGCCGTATTGTGACTTTGAGTAAAAAACAACCCGAGACGTTCTAACGCATTGCTTGAAACACAACAGTTTCAAGACATTTCTGGAAACTAAAATGCTATGATGACTGTTCAATGATATACGAAGACAGGCTGATTCAACACAGCCTCCTGAATCCAGACGTATTTATCCCTGTTTAGAGTTAGTATGGAGAAAAACGAATAAATGTACTAAAAGGTCCTGTGTGAAAAAAGACCTATCCACGACAATGGAACCGACATCTTAATGACAACGCGACAAAAGCGTTTTGGTCCTCACTACACTCTCCCGACCTGATAACTAACGCCTCTCCACCGAATTCTTATACTCGAAATGTTCTTCGAAAACCACAGTCAATGAATTCGTCGCCTACAGAATCTTATGCAACATGAATAAAAACGTCTTTATGTCATCTATATATATATATATGAAGATACTTCCATAATAAGTTCTAGAAGTAAAAACATCGATTTTTTTTTTTTTTTGTACGGTAATTGTAAAATTTACCATAAATATATGGACTTCGCAATTCGTCTTTGTACACTCTTGGACAAAACTTAAGGAATGCATATCTGGGGATTCAGACAATAACTCTGAAAGATATTTGATACATATAGTTACCTTTATTGAAGACACACGAGATAACCAAGTGTGAACAAAATTGGCCCTGTCTCCTTAGTAAAAAAAAAAAAAACAGACGACCGGCGATATCAAAGATTTTCAACTTCTTTAAGTTTTGTCCGTGAGTGTACTTTTTGTATAAAATTGTAATAATACATTATAAAATTAACTGAAACGTAACACAATAACTTTATAACTTCAGAAAAAAAGGCATCTGATCGTGCAACTAAAAGTTGCTGATGACTTGCACCATCTATCGGAATAATCTAATAATAAACTAATCGTTGATTTTTAGTTATTCCAGAATTGGCCAAATACCGTTTTTGATTAATCAAAAAAAGCTAACCACGTGCCCGTCAGCATGGTGCAAGCTGTACCTCAACGACCAAAAAAGCTGGTCTTAGGGGCATCTAGAAAAACCGTGAAACAGGTATTTGGGCTAGAAGGGCGTGAGAACGTCAATGTGAAAATATAATCAACAGTTGTGAAATGGCCTTGGTATTTTCAGATGTTTTGAAAGAAAATCAAAACGTGTTTGTGTCGCTACACCTATTACATTCCCCGGATATACCGGACATGATGTGAAGGTATTTCTAATATACATAAACTCTGTATTATTTGCAAATTTTTCATACAGTCCTTTCTCGAAAATGTCTACTGCTAAATTGCATTTTTCACTGACGTTATTGGTAAGTTAACACTTCCAATAACTTATTGCATTCCGTGTCAATATAAATTTAACTTCGATCAATTCTCGGAAATCCTCTTTTTTACTGACGTCAGGGCGTCGCTTATCGTGTCCCAGCAGCCGGTATATTACAATCCTGATATTTGCATATTTTCCTTTGAGTTTTATTCGACACACAAATATAATTTAAACACCATTATACAACCAGAATTCCTTTGTTTAGTAGCCCGTAGAACCTCATTCTCTCTACCAGAGAATACGTATTTAAAAATAATTAATTTCTCTTCCTCACACACACAATAACGAAGAAAACCAATAATAAAAAGTATATAAATGGGGGAGCTTGGAAATCTCTTCAACACTAGCAAATTTCCAAATTCAAACCGCATTTAATACCAAGCCACATTCGTCACCAAACTTCACTATAAACAAATTTTATATACCTAACCGCATTTAAGACCTAAATATATGTATTTAAAACCACGCTGCATTTATGACCAAACATAATTTAACATTAAAATACATATAACACCTGATCGCGTTTAAGACCAAACAATATTCAACACGGAAAGACACTCAGCAACAAACCACATTTAAGACCTAACCGTATTTAATACCAAACCACATTTAAGACCTAATCATATTTAACACCAAACCACATTTAAGACCTAATCATATTTAACACTAAACCTCATTTAAGACCTAATCATATTTAACACTAAACCACATTTAAGACCTAATCATATTTAACACTAAACCACATTTAAGACCTAATCATATTTAACACCAAACAACATTTAAGACCTAATCATATTTAACACCAAACCAAATTTAAGACCTAATCATATTTAACACCAAACCAAATTTAAGACCTATTCATTTTTAAAACTAAACCACATTTAAGACCTAATCATATTTAACACCAAACCATATTTAAGACCTAATCATATTTAACACCAAACCATATTTAAGACCTAATCATATTTAACACTAAACCTCGTTTAAAACCTAACCTTAACGACAAGTCTCATTTTTAAGCTCTTTATCAACATAGTATATCCCACAATCTCTAAAATTATAAATATATGTTGTAATATATTCCAATATATCTATATCTCCATGTGTTGTATAGTTATCGTGTAATTGCCAAAGTGACAGAAATAAAATTTCGAGTGAGTGACAGTCGGCGCCAGTGGAGGAAAAATGTCCGAAAAACAAGTCGGGTTCCCAGGTGTGCCCCTTTCTTTCTCAAAATGATTAGTCCGCTTTGAGACACGAGGATTGACAGGCCCCTCTCAACAGATTTCCCCTGACCGGTGTCGGCTATCACTTACTCTCTCGCCATCTCTATGGTGACATCCAACATGCCTCGTTCTTTTGTGTAATCCCAATCACGCCTGAAACCATTCTAATCATTGTGGCCACCACGACTGTAACTAACATGCTACACTACATTCATCCTACATTATAACAACAACTACATTACTACATATATATATTCTTTAGATACCTGAAAATACTACCGTATTGGATACCGCCGTGGATGGCATTCAGGTGCCAAAAAAGCCCTTCTTACATGAATTTAAATAAATAATCACTAAACTGCATTCAAAGAATTCGGTGGACGAGTGGTATATGCCGTTGGTGTTCGATAGCCACCACCCGGGATCGTATCCCGTATTGTGCATTTTTTTATAATAAAAAAAAAATTCTCCAAAGACCCCCGATTCTTGGAAAAGTCAAACCCCACCAGCATAGTGCAAGTAAGCAAACGGAGCTCTACACACTCGAGCATGCTTTCCACATGTGTAGATATGTGGTGAACCTACAGTAAAATACACTACCTACCATGATTACCATGGCCTATACCACGTGTACTAGGAGTAAATTTAAAAAATAATGCATTAGTTCGATCTATGCAGTGTAGTGTAGTGAAGATAGACCCTCTTGCTGACCTACAGGGCTGGGTCTTCGGGCATGGCCTAGACGATGACGCCCTGGCCATCCTGGCGTCTGCCAAGACGCGCATCTATAGGTACTTCCTCGGCGTTGAACTGAGGAGTGTACAAGAAGACCTTGTCTGGAGGAGGACTCTCTCAAGGTGGGGAAGCCTTCCTTACTGAAGACATTTGTACACAACTATATATATATTCCCCTACACTTTATATGCCCTTTTACTATATTTTTCCACCTTTGTAAAATTTGATTAAAATAATCAATAAAACTGTTTAAATTGTCAAATTGTCTATGCAGTGTATAGATGAATGAATGAACCCCAACACCAGTTTGACAAAACTCGGTCAAAACTACAAGCAGTATACCATGGTAATAGAGAGTAGCTTCGAATCATTCTTGAGCCACATATTACCGAAAATTGAGCTCGAGAAACAAGGATTTCTTTTAGCTGTCATAGAGAACACTTATCATTCCTCAGAGCATATATTTATATAACCACTGGCGCAGGTTTATACTTGTTAAATACACAGGTAATATTTAGGTAATTCTCATTTAACAGCTGCATGTGTTCCTATATCAACATTAATACATTGAAAATGTATTTTCTCAATATGTTATATTGAAATATTTATTTATTTAAAATTATATTTCATAGATTCAAATACTCTGCTAAATCGACTGCCAGAGGTCACGCTTCCCTTATAAAACTCATTGTTGTTGTTTCCGGATGGCCGGCTCAAATATTTTGTACATTATGCAAATAAGTTTTTAATTTTTTTTTATTCTTACGCCTTAAGCCAGGCAGTACTTTTATCAAATTATGTTTTTATATATTCCATAAGCTCAATTAAAGCTATTTCTAATCTTCATTATTTTAACTATTTTTATTTTCAAGATTTTAACCACGACTGCATTACCATGGCATAATCCTCAAGATGATCAAAAATCAGCAGAAAATCATTTTATTTATAATATATATATTCAAATTAGAAATTATTATAGAGACGTGTAAGATTCTTTTAAAAAATATATAATAGGACGGCCATAATTTTTACATTGCAGTAAGGGCAGTATAAATTGTTTATTTTTAAAAATAATCATACGCGTCTATAATAGTTTCGAATTTTGATAACAGATGGCGCGCGAATGCATCATAATATATATATTTAATTTATTTTATTGAATTTGACGGTTCGATGGTTGCGTCCATCTACTTTTAATATAAACAAATCTCTCCATACACTGACTCTGCAGTTATATGTTGGAACATTTAAATATTCTTCGAGAGTTGAATAATTAAGTTGGCAGACGAAAGATATCCCCAGTGAGCCAATAGATTCTATCTCCTCATAATTTACTTTGTCAGAACTCTGCAATAAAAGAACCACTTTTTCAGGCCAAAATCGAGACAAATAAACGGAGATAAACATTTAAAGTATTAAATTCGCTTTCATTTATTACGTTTATTTAATGATAAAGCACAATTAGGATTAAATAAACATAGATACAAGAAAATAAGACCTAATCCAAATAATTTAATAGTGTGTGACGTTTCTGCAACAGCATTGTTACCATCATCAGACAAAAGAATAAATGAGAAAAAATATCACAGCAAGTTCTTAAATAGTACTGTTATCAAGTGTGTAAACAAAAGATAGCAGATAAGAAAAAATAGATTTTTTAAGACAACTTGAAATATTCTTCTTAAAATTAAAATTGGAATTTAAAATAATAATAATGATAATAATAAATTCCAATTTTAATTCTAAGACAAAAAATTCAGGTTGTCTTAAAAAAACTATTTTTCTTATCTGTTTTCTTGTTTACACATGATAACAGTACTATTTAAGAACATGCTGTGAAATTTTTTCTCGATTAAAATCATTCATTCTGGTTAGCAGCCCCGTTAGAAAACAGAAAGATATCTACGGAAAGATACTGACGTTTTTCTCAATTATTCTTTTGTCTGATGATAGTAACAATGCTGTTGCCGAAACGTCACACACTATTAAATTATTTGGGTCTTATTTTCTTGTATCAATGTTTATTTAACTTAGTTTTATTAACTTAAATTTTGATTTTTATATTTTTTTTAACTCGTTTTCCTTGCCTCGATATTTGGTCTGTGGAAAGGATTTATTCTCTCGCCGAATTAATAAAATCATTAGGAGGAATCATCTGTTGATTATCTTGTGTCGCCAATTAAATAAATCTCGCTATTGTGTGTGGGATGCTACAAAGTGACAAGGATCATCCTTAACATAGTTTTGTATCATGCAGCAGCACGCGAGGAGTTGGTTTATGTGACTCAAATAGCGTCAAATAATTCTGTATTCGTAAGAAAATCTTATATCATTCTGAACAGAATTCTTCTTTATATAGCGATTAATTTGACTATCCTATTAAAAATTTTTAAAGATTAGATTTTATCTCGCTAAATGTGCCACACATTTTTTGTGTCTAAATATTTGAATAGAAAAAAAGTAATAAAAAGTAATATACCTCTAGATACAACCAATTAGTAGCAATAAGGTGATGTGATGTGTGTTTACTGAGGCTATTGTCAAAATATGGCTAAAAACTGCCAGTAAGTAAGCCACGGCTCAAATGTCAAGCTAGAGCCAAGCATCAAAGTGTTACAAATCTAATGAGCGACCAATGCCAGGTTAGAGAGGTTTAAGGGTTATTGGGTCCAAAGGTTGTCGAGACAGGGAAGTACCGGGCCGGCTGCGGGTATTTACCTGGCTCGAGACGTCGGCGACGTCCGCGATGTGACTAAATATAGAGGAATCGCTGGCCCGACCGGGCTTGATTCCCTGCCATCTTGTGGCGCACACCGCTCCCCCTGCCATTTACTGCTCAAACTACACTCTATATGTGCCCATACGACTGGTTCAAGTATTTAATTCTCTGCTATTTACTGCACTACCCCACTTTATATGTCAATACCACTATGCCAAGTATTTACTCCACTGCCATTTACTGCTCAAACTACACTCTATATGTGCCCATACGACTGTTTCAAGTATTTAATTCTCTGCTATTTACTGCACTACCCCACTTTATAAGTCAATACCACTATGCCAAGTATTTACTCCACTGCCATTTACTGCTCAAACTACACTCTATATGTGCCCATACGACTGTTTCAAGTATTTACCTCAGTGCTATTTACTGCACTACCCCACTTTATATGTCAATACCACTATGCCAAGTATTTACTCCACTGCCATTTACTGCTCAAACTACACTCTATATGTGCCCATACGACTGTTTCAAGTATTTAATTCTCTGCTATTTACTGCACTACCCCACTTTATATGTCAATACCACTATGCCAAGTATTTACTCCACTGCCATTTAATGCTCAAACTAGACTCTATATGTTCCCCTACGACTGTTTCAAGTATTCAATTCTCTGCTATTTACTGCACTACCCCACTTTATATGTCAATACCACTATGTCTTGTAATTTACTCCACTGTCATTTACTGCTCAAACTACACTCTATATGTGCCCATACGGCTGGTTCAAGTATTTACTTCACTGCTATTTACTGCACTACCCCACTTTATATGTCAATACCACTATGTCTTGTAATTTACTCCACTGTCATTTACTGCTCAAACTACACTCTATATGTGCCCATACGGCTGGTTCAAGTATTTACTTCACTGCTATTTACTGCACTACCCCACTTTATATGTCAATACCACTATGTCTTGTAATTTACTCCACTGTCATTTACTGCTCAAACTACACTCTATATGTTCACATACGACTGGTTCAAGTATTTACTTCACTGCCATTTACTGCACTACCCCACTTTATATGTCAATACCACTATATCTTGTAATTTACTCCACTGTCATTTACTGCTCAAACTACACTCTATATGTGCCCATACGACTGGTTCAAGTATTTACTTCACTGCCATTTACTGCACTACCCCACTTTATATGTCAATACCACTATGCCAAGTATTTACTCCACTGTCATTTACTGCTCAAACTACACTCTATATGTTCACATACGACTGGTTCAAGTATTTACTCCACTGCCATTTACTGCTTAAACTACACTCTATATGTGCCCATACGACTGGTTCAAGTATTTAATTCTCTGCCATTTACTGCACTACCCCACTTTATATGTCAATCCCATTATACCAATTATTTAATTCACTGCCATTTACTGCTCACACTATACTCTATATGTTCACATACGACTGGTTCAAGTATTTACTCTACTGCTATTTACTGCACTACCCCACTTTATATACAGTGTGGCAAATAATTTTTAAGAATGGGTTTGTAAAATAAAACATAAACAAGCTAATTCAATTTCTACTATTTTTTTATTCAAAATAATCCCCTCTGGATTCAATACATATGTTACAACGATTTAATAAGGAATTAAATGCCTCTTGCAGGCCACTTTGAGGAATCGCCTCCAAAGTGCTCGTCGCAGCTCTCTGGATGGTCGGGATATCATAAAAAAAACAACCTTTTAACTTCAATTTTATTTTTGGAAATAAATAAAAGTCACATGGTGCTAAATAAAGCGAGTACGGAGGATGATTCAACACACAGACGTTATTTTTGGCCAAAAAGCGACGAACAATGAGTGAGGAGTGACTCGGTGCATTATCATGCAGCAAACACCAACTGTCTTCATCGCGATATTCTGGACGAATGCGACGAATTCTGGCAATCAAACGTTTCAAAAAGTTTAAATAATACTCTCCAGTAATGGTTTGTCCAGCGGGAACAAATTATTTGTGGATAATACCTCTACTATCGAAAATGGTAATCAGCATTGTTTTGATTTTTGATGGCACTTTTCGCGTTTTTTTGGCTTGTGGAGAGTTTTTTGACTTCTATTCGGCACTTTGGCGCTTTGTCTTTGGGTCATACTGAAAACACCATGTTTCATCACCCGTAACAATTGATTTCAGGAAGTTTGAATTATTTTCATAGGCAGAAATGATGTCCCTGCAATGTGCAATTCACACTGATTTCTGCTCGCCCGTTAAAGTGTGTGGAACAAATTTAGTACAGACTTTAGTTTTACCTAAATCTTCATGCAGAATGGTTCGAATCGTTTCTTTGTTGATGTGTAAAACCTCTGCCATCATTGTTTTCAACAAATTCTCGCACTTTTTCTATACTTTCTGGTGTCTTTGAAGAACTTGGTCGTCCAGTATGCTTATCATCTTCTAGCGTATTTCTTCCATCCGAAAAACGTTTGTGCCAAATGAAAACATTTGATTTACTCAAACATAACGTACCATAAACTTGCTTCATCAAAATATATGTTTCCGATGCACTTCTACCAAGTTTTGCATTAAATTTAATGACCGCTCTCTGTTCCATCTCAGAATTCCGACGAACAAAAAATTTTACTTTTCAAAAATCGCCTGTATGTTTTTAAAGAGTTAACCAAAATGGCTGAAACAAAGCCACGCGCTAGTTAAGGCTTCGAATATATATACGCATGCGCAATTTCATAACTGGCTCTGCTATTGGCCTTTATCTAGCGCGAGTCTTAAAAATTATTTGCCGCACTGTATATGTCAATACCACTATGCCAAGTATTTACTCTCCCGCTATTTACTGCACTACCCCATTTTATATGCTCATCACACTATTTCAAGTATATACTCGAAAAAACACACACTCCACTGCCATTTACTGTTTAAACTACACTCTATATGTGCCCATACGACTGTATCAAGTATCTAATTCACTGCAATTTTGCAATACCCCACTTTATTAGCCAATACCAATCTACCAAGGATTTACTTTACTGCGATTTACTTCCCTACCTCACTTTATTAACCAATCCCACTCTACCAAGGATTTAATTCACTGCAATTTACTGCTCTACCCCACTTTATTAGCCAATCCTACTCTACCAAGGATTTACATCACTGAAATTTACTGCACTACCCCACTTTATTAGCCAATCCCACTATACCACCACTGCCATTTTCTGCACCACCCCACTTTATATGCCAATCCCACTCTACCAAGGATTTAATTCACTGCAATTTACTGCTCTACCCTACTTTATATGTCAATTCCACTCTACCAAGGATTTAATTCACTGGAATTTACTGCTCTACCCTACTTTATTAGCCAATCCCACTCTACCAAGGATTTAATTCATTGCAATTTACTGCTCTACCCTACTTTATTAGCCAACCTCACTCTACCAAGAATTTAATTCACTGCAATTTACTGCTCTACCCTACTTTATTAGCCAATCCCACTCTACCAAGGATTTAATTCACTGCAATTTACTGCTCTACCCTACTTTATTAGCCAATCCCACCCTACCAAGGATTTAATCCGCTGCGATTTTCTGCTCTACCCTACTTTATTAGCCAACCCCACTCTACCAAGGATTTAATTCACTGCAATTTACTGCTCTACCCTACTTTATTAGCCAATCCCACTCTACCAAGGATTTAATTCACTGCAATTTACTGCTCTACCCTACTTTATTAGCCAATCCCACTCTACCAAGGATTTAATTCACTGTAATTTACTGCTCTACCCTACTTTATTAGCCAATTCCACTCTACGAAGTATTTACTCCACTACCATTTGCTGTACTACCCCTCTTTATATGCCTAACCCACTATACCAACATTTTACTTCATTGCTATTTCTTCTCTACCCCGCTTTATATGCCAATCCCACTATTTCAGGTAGTAACTCTACTGCTATTTACTAGACTACCACCCTTTACATGTCAACCCCACTATTTCATGTATTTACTCCACTGCTATTTACTGCTCTACCCCACCCTATACGCACGCTTATCCCACTATTTCAAACATTAGCTCCACTGCTATTTACTGTTCTACGACACATTATATTCCGCTCCCACTATATCACACATAAGTATTTTATCCACTGCTATTTATATTTAAACCCTTCCTCTTGAATTACGCATGTGTGTGAATTGTGGAAGAATGAAAAAATAGATAATAGTCTAAAAATAGGCTAATTTGTATATCTGTCTATTCCTTGTACGTTTCTACAATGTCTTCCAGGATGACTCTCTTTGACAGGATATGGAGTGAGTCTTGTAGAAAAGAGTTAGTCCATAATTACTAATCTCGAATATGCAAATTACTGAGATATTAGATATGATTAGATATGCCGTTGTTAGCGAAGTGCAGGTCAGTGCAACCCCCGCAACCGTTAGATACCTACGGAGAACTTCATCTATCTCTAAACCTCTCAGTCTCTGGGCGAGGCCTGGATGATGTGACGTCGGCCAAGACGTATCTAGAGGACTCCGAGGAGAACCTTCATTCTCTGAAGAAGGACTTATAGTCTATGGAAGAAATTCTCCTAAGCTAATATCTATGAATAGATATAAAGTGGCGAGAGCCAACAGCCCGAAACGCGTACGTGCTTGACATTTCTTGATTTATCAATAAATCGGGTTGGAATATATTATGTAAAAAGTTAAATCAACGTTTAGTTGATTTTTGTTCCACTAGATGGCACTCTGTCATCTAAAATACTCATGTGAACGGTCAGGATATGCAATTTTGTGTTTTTTTAGATCTAATATTATAAAATATAAATTTCATTAATAACATTAATGCATCGTATCAATATTAAATGTGATTAGCTTCTACTTTTTGATTTATTTTCACTTGCAGACTCCATGGTATATAAATCCATGTATATATATAAGACCATACTATCTTAATAAAATTTTTATATGTGCGAAATATTATAATTATTATTAGCAATTGCCTCTAATACCAATAACATTATTTTCAAGAAATATCAATAAATCAGCTGCACACGCTCGGATACTCCTTGAGAGAAAAAAAGTTTGCGCTTATGAATTTCTCAATGTAAATATGATAAAAGCTTAAAGAGAGTGTATATACATTTTTTTTAAATAGAGCAATACACAAATAAAATTTTAATTAAAAGGCATATATTGGATAAAAAATCATTTTTTTACTATTATAAATTTCTGTTGGCTGAACGCCAACTTTTTTCAAGGTAGTAAAATATATTAATGTGTGTCAACAACAAACTCAGCGCCACATAACGTCAATAGATTTTTTATCCAATATATGCCTTTTTAATTAAAATGTATATATAATTTTTTTTTTTGCTTATCCCTAGTACACGTGGTACAGGCCATGATAATCATGGTGGGTAGTTAGCGACTGCTTTTTACTGTAAGCGCACCACATGTCTACACATGTGAAAGCAGTTCGACTTTGCACTTACAAATGTGCCAGAGCCCCGTTTGGTTACTTGCACTCGCTGGTGGGGTTGGACTTTTGCAAGAATCGGGGGGCCATTGGAGCATTTTTTTTTTTTTAAACAGAAAAAAGTGTCCAATGCGGGGATCGAACCCGGGTCGTAGTGGTCGTAAACCAAACGGTTTAACCAGCCTTCCACCGACCCCCTTGTATATATAATAATGTGCGCAAGCAATAGTTACCTAGTAATTCTTTAAATAAAGAAATTTTACTGTTGGGTAGAGCGTTATATTTTTAATTTATATTTTTGGAAGTGTTGTAAGCTTTCAAGCAAATATTTTTCTACGGGAAAATGATAATAAATATGACAACAAAATGAATCTATTTACAAAAACAAAGGAAAATAAACGCATGGAAAAAACCTAAGGATGTGGAAAGTCTTTGAAGTCTCCGGTTATCTCGTGTGTCTTAAATAAAGGTCACTGTAATATCTTTCAGAGTTGTTGTCTGAATCTCGATATACATGCTAAAAGGTAAAACTTCTTTAAGTTTTTTTTAAACGAGTGTAAATAAAATATTAGCGTGTGTCTGCATGCTCACACGCCAATATCTCATTTCTTTTCTTCTGTAAATAGCTTCATTTTGTTGTCATATTTATTATTTACCTGAAAGCTTGCATCACTTCAAAAAAATACATTTTAAAAAATATTTACCCAACAAAGAAGTTTACTCTTATTCATAAAAATAAAGTATATATAAATGATTCAGTGTATATAATAAAGTTAGCACGTAACGCTTATTGTTCTTCATTGGGAAATGGATGCCGTTGCCACGTTAGTCACCTTGGAAACGAACCAGAATTTGGTCATATATTCCAATAGTTCAGGGGGGACCTCAGGGAATTACTAGGAATGATAATACATCCAGATGACACAAGAACCTAAAGGACATGAAACAATTGTTCTGGTGCGGAACCAACACCTACCCACATATTCTCATGTCCATAAATGGCCTCAGCATTGCAGAAAATTGGCATGAACCCATAACAGCAGCTTTACATACCCAAGATAGAGGATATTGTGACTGTTGTGTGATAGAGATGTTTGGAGATATCTGAGGCTCCTCATTGGACACGGCAACAACAGCAAAAAACGCTATTCTAAAATATAAGAAAATTCTACCATCCTTACCGAAATGAGGAAGAGACATTTATTGAAAGGGATTGGTTCATCAGTGGGGTGAACAATCCTAGCGTCGGTTCAATCTCCAGTCCATGGTCCAAACTTACGTGACCTATATACTGCGCCCCTTTGGTAGAATTCGTGGTAGCGGCTGTTGAGGTAACTATATATAGATTTCACAGGAATATGGATATCTGCTCGTATTTACACTTATTTATGAATATGTGCGCAAATGTAATAAGTTATAGTTTAGCTGTAAATACAAGTACTTGTATATGATATACAATGACATATGATATACAAGTACGTGTATATGAGTATACATTATTATATAATATATATCTATTATTTGAAAACCATCTATATATATAATTGCCTTATTTTGTCTGTCTGAAGCTCAAGGATAGAATGCGCGCCCATTGGCTGCCGGCGAACACGTGATCTCCCTGCCCCCCTCTAGACAACCCTGTTATCAGCTGTGTGATACATACACCTGTCTATAGCGGCCATTCTAGACAACCCTGTTATCAGCAATGTGTTACATCCACCTGTCTATACAAACCACCCTGTCTATAGCGGTCACTTTAGGCAACCCTGTTATCATCAGTGTGTTACATTCACCTGTCTATACAGACCATCCTGTCTATAGCGGTCACTTTAGGCAACCCTGTTATCAGCAGTGTGTTACATCCACCTGTCTATACAGACCACTCTGTCTATAGCGGCCACTCTAGACAACCCTGTTATCAGCTGTGTGATACATACACCTGTCTATACAGACCACCCTGTCTATAGCGACCACTCTAGACAACCCTGTTATCAGCTGTGTGATACATCCACCTGTCTATACAGACCACCCTGTCTATAGCGACCACTCTAGACAACCCTGTTATCAGCTGTGTGATACATCCACCTGTCTATACAGACCACCCTGTCTATAGCGACCACTCTAGACAACCCTGTTATCAGCTGTGTGATACATCCACCTGTCTATGCAGATCACCCTGTATATAGCGGCCATTCTAGATAACCCTGTTATCAGCTGTGTGATACATACACCTGTCTATAGCGGCCACTCTAGACAACCCTGTTATCAGCTGTGTGATACATCCACCTGTCTATACAGACCACCCTGTCTATAGCGGTCACTTTAGGCAACCCTGTTATCATCAGTGTGTTACATTCACCTGTCTATACAGACCACTCTGTCTATAGCGACCACTCTAGACAACCCTGTTATCAGCTGTGTGATACATCCACCTGTCTATACAGACCACCCTGTATATAGCGGCCATTCTAGATAACTCTGTTATCAGCTGTGTGATACATCCACCTGTCTATACAGACCACCCTGTCTATAGCGACCACTCTAGACAACCCTGTTATCAGCTGTGTGATACATCCACCTGTCTATACAGACCACCCTGTCTATAGCGACCACTCTAGACAACCCTGTTATCAGCTGTGTGATACATCCACCTGTCTATACAGACCACCCTGTATATAGCGGCCATTCTAGATAACCCTGTTATCAGCTGTGTGATACATCCACCTGTCTATACAGACCACCCTGTCTATAGCGACCACTCTAGACAACCCTGTTATCAGCTGTGTGATACATCCACCTGTCTATACAGACCACCCTGTATATAGCGGCCATTCTAGATAACCCTGTTATCAGCTGTGTGATACATACACCTGTCTATAGCGGCCACTCTAGACAACCCTGTTATCAGCTGTGTGATACATCCACCTGTCTATACAGACCACCCTGTCTATAGCGGTCACTTTAGGCAACCCTGTTATCATCAGTGTGTTACATTCACCTGTCTATACAGACCACCCTGTCTATAGCGACCACTCTAGACAACCCTGTTATCAGCTGTGTGATACATCCACCTGTCTATACAGACCACCCTGTCTATAGCGACCACTCTAGACAACCCTGTTATCAGCTGTGTGATACATCCACCTGTCTATACAGACCACCCTGTATATAGCGGCCATTCTAGATAACCCTGTTATCAGCTGTGTGATACATCCACCTGTCTATACAGACCACCCTGTCTATACAGACCACCCTGTCTATAGCGACCACTCTAGACAACCCTGTTATCAGCTGTGTGATACATCCACCTGTCTATACAGACCACCCTGTATATAGCGGCCATTCTAGATAACCCTGTTATCAGCTGTGTGATACATACACCTGTCTATAGCGGCCACTCTAGACAACCCTGTTATCAGCTGTGTGATACATCCACCTGTCTATACAGACCACCTTGTCTATAGCGGTCACTTTAGGCAACCCTGTTATCATCAGTGTGTTACATTCACCTGTCTATACAGACCACCCTGTCTATAGCGACCACTCTAGACAACCCTGTTATCAGCTGTGTGATACATCCACCTGTCTATACAGACCACCCTGTATATAGCGGCCATTCTAGATAACCCTGTTATCAGCTGTGTGATACATACACCTGTCTATAGCGGCCACTCTAGACAACCCTGTTATCAGCTGTGTGATACATCCACCTGTCTATACAGACCACCCTGTCTATAGCGACCACCCAAGACAACGTTTTAAAAATATATTCGCACTCGGGTAAAACCCGGGCGTTGCCTGGGCCATTCGTCTAGTTATATTTAAATGGCTTTGTTATTTAACATTTTGGTTAACCTCTAATTCACAAAAAGCACAGATCGCCGTAACTCTTTTTATTTGCTTGGCCTTCTTCAGTTAAATAAAACGTATAAATAAGGTGATGGAGAGTTGTAGTTAGCTGAAGAAGGGCTTTTCCGAAAGCTTCGTTCAATCAAGTAAATAAAATAGTTGTGGCGTCTTATGATTTTTGTGATTTGTCGAAATCCACAATCTTGTGATAATGAACCTCCAATTTATACACAATGACATTTGTCGTTATGCTTATTAGTCCACGAATCTATATATATCGAAATATATTTTCTCTTTAGAGAATATACATCAATATGTTATGTTTTCAATAAAAAGTGCTAAAAATTTCATCAAACAAATGCATTAGTTTTGTGATTACGGCCGACATCTTCAATTACACTTCTCGAGCTAGTTCTTGGCTGGATTGGAGATGACACTTGAACTCTAACAATAACACGATGATAAAGAATTAATGAAACCTGTTGTTATACTTTGATGCATTAGCGCGCCATCTGTTATCAAAATTCGAAACTATTATAGACGCGTATAAATATTTAAAAAAAAATAAACAAATAAAAAGACACAAATTGATATTTGCGGAAGAGCGATTTCTCGAAAAATATTATATATTTATAATTGTATGTAATTCTGCTGTTCTCAAAGCTTATGTCCATAGTTCATCTAAAATACCCATTCCAAGAGTCTAGCATCAGTATCACTATAAAAGGAAGATCGAAAAATGCAATATAACAGCGGTATGGTAGATTAAACTGGCGAAACCGCTGAGAGGGTTCACCACTGATGAGCCAGGCCCTCCCATTAATTTTTCCATTGCGGTAAGGGCAGTAGAAATGGTTTATTTTTAAAAAGAATCATACGCGTCGATAATAGTCTCGAAAGTTTGAAACCTGTTGTGTTATATACCTTATTCATTGATGCATATTATTGATTATTTATCATATTTATAGGTATTTCATTGTTGTATGTTGTTTTAGCAAATTTCATTATATCCACGAGATTCTATTGTCTAAAGAAAATCGTTCAATGACCTCAATATATTGTCCATAGAACAAAATTAAGATGTTGATTGTCATAAAGCAAATCTAGCTACAAAAACCAATTTTATAAATGAAGACACTCAATAGAAAGACGATAAAATATGAAATTCGAAACAATTTCAACGATATTTTTAGAATTATAAGATCATCTACTGCCTTTTCTGCAATGGGAAAATATTGGGATGGTCTGATTCATTAGCAGATTAATCTTTCATACCGCTCTCTAATGCAGTTTTGAGCTGCTATGCCTATATACCCCGCACTCTAGAGGAATTCTTTGTTTTTGCTTGTAAGGAAATTCCAATCAAAATTTTCCCCATTGCATACTTATTTTATTTATAAAAAGAAAATTGGGCGCTAAAATAGTGTTATATACAGATGACGCGTTATTCCATTATATGATGCATATATGTATGTATTCATATGATATGCCGATTGGCTTTGTCCACGCGATACAAAACAAGGATTAGAGACTTTCGTGTGGGAACAAGAAAACGAACTCATTCGCCGGCAACCCAGTGCTGAGCCAGGAGGCCGACGTCGGCGTAGCTAAGTCTATTTTTAGCTCCATGTTCAAATCTGATGTGTGCCTATGCAACTGAATGCACATTCAACACTATTTAAAATTGGAAAATGTAACGTGAAAAACGTATGAGAAAACGCTGAAGATTATATCTCATTATTAAAATTATCATTGTCTTAAGCTCACATTTTAGAACATGTATTTATAGTTGGGATTGAGACGTAGGATCATGCGACATCACCCACAGAATTTTTATCAAGTTATTTATCTAGAAGTTATTCCTTTCGCATCGTTGGATTATGCAAGAATAAGAAATGCTGTACTTTATTACCACTATAAGCACTTTCATACATCAACTACTATGGTGTCTTGCACATATCAACGGTGATTTTTCAATGACTGTAAAGCGCTGCGTTACCCCAATAAAACATATTTTTTCACTATTTATATAAACCTATAATCACATTCTATTATTAAAAACTAAGAACTTGAAATGCACTTTGTGTAATATCGAATTAAGCCACGACTTTCCACACTACATGTTTTATTGTCCAGCACTGAAGGAGGAGAGAGATATTCTCCGCCAAAAGATTGGTTATAAAAACAAGTCGCCATATGTTTTAATGGCAAAAGTAGTAAAAAGCAAACCCAATGCATTAACTTTTCAAAACTTCTAGAAAATAGCACAGACAATAGGCGCAATACAGATGATGGATCCACTTGAAGATAGATCGATCATATTCTCCACTTTCTGTAAATAACTGATATATTACTTCTGTTTACACATCTGAGAGAATCCTGTATGAGGCGATTGTCCTTAATAAAGGTTTTTTGTTGTTGTATTCCTTTCGTATCGTCACAAAGAACCCGACAATTTAAAGTTTTTTTATTTTAAAGTGCGATTTAAAAACAAATTTCCAAATGTGACACCTCTACCGTTAAAAATGCATTGAAACAATTTATTTGTGTCTATCACCTCAGTATTGAACGTTGAGATGACATTAAAGAATGTGTCACAATACCAGTTTTGTAAAATTCAAGCAAAAGTCAACCTGCATACCATAGTTTAAAGCTTTGACCTTCATTAGTACAGGGGCGTCGGCTTCGATTTCATAATAACCCACGAAAGGAATTACGAAATCGGTCGAATTTTCCAAAAATATTATTAAGCTGTTGAAGTGGCAGGACCTAACTTCAGGCCAGAATATAATATAAAGTTGCGGAAGGATGGTATTCGTGTACCAAAAGAGGCATCTCTTCCGTCAAAAAATACATTAAATACATATTTGGCAAATTCCACAAGATACATTTTAAAAGGGAGAGGTGCATGCCTTTTGTAATATGAATACCAACCTCCCGCAAATCTGTGATTTGTAGTTAATTCATTCTGGATAAATTTGAGGATATTCTTAATGTTAACTTATAAGCTTATTTCTATTTTTTTTTTTGCAGAAGAGTATGCTTTGCGCTTTTCATGTAAATTTATATAATGTATATAATATTTGCAAATAAATCCTTTTTTCAACTCAATATATTCCTTTTTATAATATCTCTCTCTCTTGCATATATATATATTAAAAATAAAGAAGGCATTTCCTGACCACGAGCACATGTGCTTTTTAGATGGCAGAGCGCCTTCTTTATTTTTAATATCAACACCTGACCCACTTATCTTTTATTTTTTTCTATTGTTTTTCATATATATATATAAACAACTTATCTCGCCCGATTTTCCTGCGATGAGAAAAAAAAAAAAAGAGTGGTCTTGGCTCATCAATTTTAACCCTCTCACATAGGTTATGAGGGTGATGAGCATAATGCATCGTTCCGATGCATAATTAAAGGGAAAGATGCCTCTCTAGGTATAAATATCTACTTATATAATTGCCTTATTCTGAAGCTCACGGATAGAATGCGCGCCCATTGGCTGCCGCCGGCGAACACGTGTCCTCCCTGCCCCCCTCTAGACAACTCTGTTATCAGCTGTGTGATACATACACCTGTCTATAGCGGCCACTCTAGACAACCCTGTTATCAGCTGTGTGATACATCCACCTGTCTATACAGACCACCCTGTCTATAGCGGTCACCTTAGGCAACCCTGTTATCATTAGTGTGTTACATTCACCTGTCTATACAGACCACCCTGTCTATAGCGGTCACCTTAGGCAACCCTGTTATCAGCAGTGTGATACATACACCTGTCTATACAGACAACCCTGTCTATAGCGGCCACTCTAGACAACCCTGTTATCGGCTGTGTGATACATACACCTGTCTATACAGACCACCCTGTCTATAGCGGCCACTCTAGACAACCCTGTTATCGGCTGTGTGATACATACACCTGTCTATACAGACCACCCTGTCTATAGCGGCCACTCTAGACAACCCTGTTATCGGCTGTGTGATACATACACCTGTCTATACAGACCACCCTGTCTATAGCGACCACCCAAGACAACGTTTTTAAAATATATTCGCACTCGGGTAAAACCCGGGCGTTGCCCGGGCCATTCGTCTAGTATATATATATATACACCATTTAATTGTGCTTCAAGAAGATCGAAGAAAAATCATTAGAAATGTTCGAAATGAGATTAGACCGTCTATTATCAGATTATAGCCGAAAAGCTTAATTTAGTAAGGTCTTGCTCAACTTTCGTTCCTAAAATGAACGAAGAACAAAACCAATACCAGTTCGAAGCTTGCCTGAACAATATATATATATGGCGCTCAGCCTTCTGTAAAGCACATGTGCTCCTGGTCAGGATATGCCATTTTTAATATATATATATTTATTTATACCTGTGAGAGGGTTAAAACTGATGAGCCAAGAGCACTCTCATTTTTTTCTCATCGCAGGAAAATAGGTCGATAAGTTGTTTTCAATTTGCAAATAATCTTTGAAATATTTATAATTGCTAGAGCAGGTCTCATGATGCTTATTGTATTTAAAATAGAATTAATTTTGTAGCAGATTACTTATTATTCTATGAAAGATTTTAAATTTTGTTATTTATATTTTGATACACTGTAAAATTTATTCATTGGCTCTCTGCTATTTTATTAGTTTTAATTTGGTTTTGCGTTGAATAAATTGCCGTGTCATCCTGAGTCTAATTCTTTCCTGATTTTCTACGTTACAATATATAGGGAAGAATAAAATTGCCTTATATCGAATATACAAACACTCAAATTGGGAAAACTCTTAGATTTCTCCCCACATATGTGGAACTTCGTAGGGAACTATTTATCATTAGAAGGCATTTACTTATCACGTATTGTATGCGGACTAAAATATTCGCTCCGCTATTTTTAAAATAGTAAATATTGAAAAACAAAGAATTTGTTTTGAATTTTTCTCAGAAAAAGTAAGCGCTTCAAAAACTTGAAAAATGCTAGTTCAAGACTTCGGTAAAAAAAGCTTTATCTTCTTCACGAACTTATGAATGCCATTTACGTCTCCGAGATGGTCGCAGTAGTTTCAAAGACAATCCGCCTATAGGGCGCTCTACCTGCAAGAAAACTGGCGATTTTGTGAAAAAAATCACCATTTAATTGTGCTTCAAGAAGATCGAAGAAAAATCATTAGAAATGTTCGAAATGAGATTAGACCGTCTATTATCAGATTATAGCCGAAAAGCTTAATTTAGTAAGGTCTTGCTCAACTTTCGTTCCTAAAATGAATGAAGAACAAAACCAATACCAGTTCGAAGCTTGCCTGAACAATGAGATGACAGAAAAAGACCCGGAATGGATGAATAAGATCATGACTGACGGTAAAACAGGGCTTATAGCATGATCCGGAAACAAAATGACAATTAAATCAGAAGATCGAACTAAGCAAACAAAAAAAACCTACATTGTACCGATAATTTAAATGATAATAATAAGAATTTTTCTAAAGTTAGAAAAAAGAGCACACCCAACGAAATTTACATATGGTGTAAGCAATTGCTTGTTGATCATAAATATGGAGGAAATTATTGTGAGATGTTTTTAATAAACAGATTCCTGGAATTTGACACATCATGTACTACTATAGTATTCTGTAAATATGTAGGCGCTTATGGTTATATAAAGGTTTGTTAATGTATTAATGTATTGAAATTGCAACCATCATGAAAGCTCGGTGTAAGCTTTCTGTAGCGATGTTGAGTTGAGTGACTCTCTCGCTCTCTATAGGTAGTAATAGTCTAGATGAGCTTATAAGATTGAGTTAAATAGCAATATCATGAATGGTGTTTATCTAATGTCGAAAAAACTCTTGTTTGTAGCACGCACTCAACTTTATATGTAATACCACACTTTGGAGCCCCTCGTCTTTCAACAAGGGCTTTGCCCTATTATTTTAACACCAAATAGAAACGTTCCACGTGGTTATAAAGAGAAAACGGCTTAAGTAAACTATAAAGATCTTGAACATGCACTAAAGTTCTAAGCTAATAGTTTACAAAAGATGTATAGAGAATATCATGAATGTAGGTTGGATTATGATCAATTCAAGATATAGACTCAACAACGCCTTCAAAAGGTTTATTGTCCGACGTTTCGGTCTCCTCTCTTTATCTCTCTCTACTGTCGCCCTCTTCAAGTTAGAAAGATGTTATAAATGCTTTATTAAATAAAATATAAACTAAATTATAAAATATATTCAATTTTTAAAATACCCCCAAGACATTTTATATCAATATTTATGAAAGGTTGCACTTGGAATTGTTCTTTTTTGACCTGAAGTCGTGTGTGTATGGATTGAGCTCTGATGGGTTACTAGTGTAGAGGAACACTGGCACATAATGAGCACAGCCTACCTCGCTTTGAGCACGGGTTGAACTACAGGTTAATAGTGTAGAGGAACACGGGCACACACACAACGAGAGCAACCTACCTCGCCTGGCGCACGGGTTGAACTACAGGTTAATAGTGTAGAGGAATACGGACACACACACAACGAGCGCAGCCTACCTCGCCTGGCGCACGGGTTGAACTACAGGTTAGTAGTGTAAAGGAATACGGACACACACACAACGAGCGCAGCCTACCTCGCCTGGCGCACGGGTTGAACTGCAGGTTAGTAGTGTAGAGGAACACGGACACACACACAACGAGCGCAGCCTACCTCGCCTGGCGCACGGGTTGAACTGCAGGTTAGTATTGTAGAGGAACACGGACACACACACAACGAGCGCAGCCTACCTCGCCTGGCGCACGGGTTGAACTGCAGGTTAGTAGTGTAGAGGAACACGGACACACACACAACGAGCGCAGCCTACCTCGCCTGGCGCACGGGTTGAACTGCAGGTTAGTAGTGTAGAGGAACACGGACACACACACAACGAGCGCAGCCTACCTCGCCTGGCGCACGGGTTGAACTGCAGGTTAGTAGTGTAGAGGAACACGGACACACACACAACGAGCGCAGCCTACCTCGCCTGGCGCACGGGTTGAACTGCAGGTTAGTAGTGTAGAGGAACACGGACACACACACAACGAGCGCAGCCTACCTCGCCTGGCGCACGGGTTGAACTTCAGGTTAGTAGTGTAGAGGAACACGGACACACACACAACGAGCGCAGCCTACCTCGCCTGGCGCACGGGTTGAACTGCAGGTTAGTAGTGTAGAGGAACACGGACACACACACACAACGAGCGCAGCCTACCTCGCCTGGCGCACGGGTTGAACTGCAGGTTAGTAGTGTAGAGGAACACGGACACACACACAACGAGCGCAGCCTACCTCGCCTGGCGCGCGGTGGGAGCTGCCGATTAACTTTATTTTGGGGGCCGCCGCAGCCCATCACCGTTAAAAATGATCCAAAAATAAGTGAGAACGGCCACGAAAAAACGCGCTGAAAAAAGACGCTTGCTTCCTCAAGAATAGACTTCTTAGTAACACATGCAAATTAATCAAATCTATGTGCAGATGTTGTTGGGGTTTAAGAGATATCTATGTTACAACTTTTTTACCACTTCGTCTCTTCTTGTGTTTCAAACTTACGTTAGGAACCATCTCCCAAACCGATGCAAACCTCGCTCTGTATAAATACTATTTTGTTGTAGTTGCATTAAACATTAAATTAATTTTATTGGTATCTATATAATATTTTTATTTAATAAAAAATTTAATATACAAAAAAATATCACTCTTTAAATCAGTATATTTAAACTCCACATTTAGAGGACAATGACTTAAAATGTTTATTCCCCTTCAGATTACTCATTTGTTAAGTTATATGTAGTATAGTAAAGAGAATAGTTATATATAGTTACTGGCAGTAAAATCACTATACTTATGAGGAGAACACACACACATATATATATACAGAGATTATCTACAAAATATAGAAGGCACACACTGATTTTCTATGTATAGTGAAAATATTTGCACATTGATTCTCTACCCATATCTTTCCTAAACATAGGAAAACATGCATATTGATTCTCTATCCATGGCTTTCCTAAACATAGGAAAACACGCACATAGATTCTCTATCCATGCATTTCTTGAACATAGCAAAACTCGCACATAGATTCTCTATCCATGGCTTTCCTAAACATAGGAAAACTTGCACATAGATTCTCTATCCATGGCTTTCCTAAACATAGGAACACTTGCACATAGATTCTCTATCCATGCATTTCTTAAACATAACAAACTCGCACGTATATTCTCTATCCTTGGCTTTCCTAAACATAGGAACACTTGCACATAGATTCTCTCTCCATGCATTTCTTAAACATAGCAAACTCGCACGTAGATTCTCTATCCTTGGCTTTCCTAAACATAGGAAAACTTGCACATGGATCCTCTATCCATGCATTTCTTAAACATAGCAAAACTCGCACATAGATTCTCTATCCATGGCTTTCCTAAACATAGGAACACTTGTACCGTATGTGTACCACATGTCATCACATGTAGAGAAATGGCTTAGCATCTACATGATGCATCTACTCACATGGTAGTTGGGATTGGTTGTACCGTTACATGTGTACCACATGCCATCACATGTAGATAAATAGCTTAGGGTCAACAAAAATTCCAGAGTCCCATTTGGTTATTTGTACTCGCCGGTGGCCATATTATAGGATTTTATTCTTTTCTCAAATTTAAAAATTGTTAAATTTAGGATTCGAATGAGGATACTGATGTCTGAAATTGATAGGGCACCGCACCATGCCAACATTCTTAAACAACTTGATGAAAGAGAGAGCCTCTTACTTTTTAATTTCTAAACTAATATTTTAAGTTAAAATGCCATCCATAAATTAAATTATATTTAAAAGGGCGTACCTCTTGGATCTGTGAAATAAAAATAAATCAAATTAAAAAATATATCGAGGAATTTATTTCTTTTTTATCAATTTATTGCACACAAAAAACTTTTTAAAAAATCTTCTTACAATAAATATTTAATAATTATTTTTTCTTTCACACAAATCGAGTAAAGCCATTTATATATATTTAAACTAAAAATAATGTTCAAGTTTTTCAGGCAGTTCCAGGATTCTATATTTTGAGAAGAATTTGAAGGAAAAATGCAAAGAAATGTATTTTATAAGTATGCCAAATGTTTACTAAATTAAGGGGAGAAGATTAGAGAGAGAGAAATTATATATAGGTTGAACAACCTCTTGGTGATTTTAGAAAGAGAAAAAAATTCTTGAAGGCGAAAAAAAAATATATATATAGTTAAAAATTTATAAAGATTTAGAATTAAGGGTTAACTTTTCATAGAGATTTATTTAATGGTAATTATATATATGGGGTGGTGAGATAGAAAACGTTATAAAACTTATCATAAAACTATGTCTTGTACCTAACCGATTAATTTCATAAATTCATAGAGATATCCGAGAAGGTAAGAGAACCGGTGGTGCCATCGCAAAGTCCTTCGTGACAATATCCAGGGAATCACCAAGTCCGCCATTTGTCGTCTTGTACGCAAGGGTGGTATGAAACGTATCTCTGCTCTCATCTACAAAGAGACGCGTGGCGTTCTTAAGGTGTTCCTTGAGAATGTGATCTGTGATTCTGTTACCAAACACGCCAAGAGGAAGACCGCCATCAATGTGGTCTATGCCCTTAAGCGCCATAGACGCAACCTCTACTGTTTTGAACGTTAAATCTCCCAAAATCCAGTAGAAGAAAAAAATATTCTACGTGCTTCGATTATTTAAGATTTCTTTAATAACGTATCTTTACTCTGAGATCTATAAGACCATGTCTCCCTAAATGGAACTCAAATAAATGGGGAATATCTTTTAAGAGGAGATGCATTAAAACTGATCGCAGTGGGAAAAAAATCTGCGACGAGTATCCTTAAGTACATATTTATCGGAATTAAACTGTGTTCACAGGAGCTCTGGGTTCCCAGCAGTAATCCCCGCCGCGCGAGATGAGATTATTTGCAGACGAACCTGTACACGCGGAGAGATTATCGACTGATCCATCATCCAGCCGTGATGACAAGTACCGAGCCGTCGTCATGGCAACATAGCGCTTGTCCGCTATTTTCGTTCCGTCACCTGTTGGGTCTTCGAGTCCACGACCGTCGTCTCAATGAACAAGAAATGTACGGGTCATGTAGTCAAATTGAGAAGAAAAAATAAGCGTTTTCTAATCATGCGGCTGAAAATTGTTAATAGATTGTGTTATTTATCGGATTAAATAACAACTTATCGTTTTTATTTGATTTTTATTATATAATTATAATAATTAGTAATAGTAATATTATATTATAAAGATTTATTTAAAAATATATATTAATATTATTTTAAAACACAATAACGTTTGGTTGATATTTTTTCCGATAGGTGGTGCAAAATAGCAGCCACTTTTAATTAATGTAGATCAGATCTATTTTACATTGTTGATCTCTTAAGTTATATAAGGCCATTTTTACTACAATGTCAAAGTGGGAGGGAAAAGAATTCATATCTTTTTTTAATTTGAAGAACTCTTTACTCGTGTGTATGTTTATTATTTTTTTAATAAATTATTCCCGACTCTCTCCTTAATTTTAAAAAGAGGCATCCATGCGTAAATAGTTTTTTTATTCATTATGAAATTGTGAAAAAGTATTATAATTACAAATATATTCTCACAATGAGTATCTTTTTTATTTAAAAAACGCTAGCTTTCAAGCGTTAATCGCTCTTCAACGGGCTTACAAAAATATCGACTTGATCCCACTAGAAATATTTACAAAAAACAAACGCGCGCCGCGTGGATATTTATAACTGAAAATTTTGATCTAAAGAGACTAAGGTCGCCTCTGCCGTCAAAATAGACGTGAAAACTAGACGCCATCTATTGACTGTCACCGCAAACTAGCGGTCTCGGGTCGGTGACAAAGCCACAACACCAGCTTTGGCAAACTGAAAAGCGTCCACCTAGAGACCATGGTTTCGGGCTAATGGCCCTCGTCAGTCTAGGGCGGACTTTATTGCACGAGACCCACATGGGATCTAATGGAAACTTGACAATCTGCCAAAGAGGTGTTTAACTGGCAAAGTGGCTGGGCCAAATTTCCTTCTATGAAAATTAAAAAAAAAAAAATAACGCGGGATTATAAGATTTTATTAACATTTGACGTATTTTTGTATCGCTCCCTGACTGGGTTGCTTCATGTACCGCAGGAAATGGCGGTCCGACAAGCTATTGATTATGTCAGGTGTGCATCAAACATTAACCTGTACTTGTCAAGAAGCTCGGATTCTTTGATCTTTTTTTCACTTTTATGTGTGAATACATGGGATATTTCATTTCAATTTTATGTTTCCTTCTTTAGTGTGCAAATTTCATTTTCCATATTAGTATTTATAGTGTATGTTTTAAATTTTATGCATAAATAAAAATTTTAAATATAGTATCCAATTTGAGTTCAACCTATTAATTTTGTTTCCTTTTTTCAAAATTAAATAAATATTCAATGCATATGTTTTAACAAATATTAAAACAGATTTTCCCATTATATGTTCAACATACAACGTTTTCATGTATTGAGTGCATAGGTTCTGGTTGAATAAAGTTAAGATTGTTTGTTGTTAGAAGAAGGTTCACCGAGGCTGTTACTCTCTCGTTCTTCTATCCCGAGCATTCTCATCCAAAATGGTTCAGAACTCTTTCAATTTAACTTGAAGTGTAAGCCATCCGTTAAAAGATAACATATGTGTGTTCTTCAATTAGCATCTGTCATTGCGCGTTGGCTGTGTGATGGACATTACATGTGAAAGCACTCACGGGCCATTTGAAGCCATTTTGGACTGCTCGCTGATGAATAACGTCGTTGCATTTATTAGCAAGCTCTGTGAAGAGAGATTTATTAATTAGAATTTACCTTCGCTCGTCCATGTTCCGGTAGACGCTCGTAGTCCTCTGCAATGGTATCCAACGTTGTCTGCAGCACAATAACAATCCAATAAATATGGACAAGTTCATTTTGAAGTTAATATCGTTTGCTAAAATATTGCTCGTTTTAGTGTGTATTTAGAGTGCATTAGAGTGCATATAATGCTTCGGAAAGAGATTAGCTGTTGCTAGTTGCATTAAATAGATGTTAGTGCATTTTATAAATCAGAAATCGCGGAGGGGCAATCATTTTATACACAGTTTATTATTTTAGACCTAGATGATGTCTTTCCAACTGAAGCTATGTAGTTTTCTGATCTTCCTCTGAAAAGTCAATCTTACCCTATGAATATACTTATGTATATTATATTGTGGGGAAGAAATAATTTATTACTTAATTGAATATTATTCAATGAAAATATTCAACAGATTACTAAAATAAATATTACTCTGTATTTGTAAAATCATCTTTAAAATATTTCTTTGCTTGCTTGTTGAAGATTCCCTAGCTGTAGATAGTGCTGTTGAGGTTTGTTAATAATTGTCGACTAGTCGCCGTGACGATATCAATAAATACTCTTTCACATCTTCAGAAGCACAAAGACTTTGATTTCTCTTCTCTCTCTCTCTCTCTACGCTATAATATATTCTAAAAAATTAAATATTCTATAAAATCTATATTTTATTTTCGTTCATTGATAATTCTATGTTTTTTAACCATAGTTTTAGAATATGCCGACTTTCAATACTTGTTGTAAATATGTGTAGTTATATAACCTATTTTTAAAATTTACTAATATAGAATTCATTTCATAAATTCTATATAATTGTGAGAAAATGTCTTATTGTAATTTTCTTCAAGTAATTTAAAATAAAAAATAATTGATAGTAAATAGTTATTTTTCTGATTTTCTTTCAAGATGACACGACTGTAAACAATACCATTAAGTACTCATGTACTCAAAAGAACCAGCAATTAATCTCTCATCTCAACAAAATATCTTAATATAATAGTAAGCCGACACTAATTTCTTTTTTATAAAATATATTTTTATATATTAAAAACAAAGTACGCATATACTGACCAGGAGCACATGTGCTTTTCAGAAAGCAGAGCGCCATCTGGTGGAACAGAAATCAACAAAACATTGATTTAGCCTGTTCCCTGATATTTGGCCAACCCAATTTCTTGATAAATCAAGAAAAGCCATCCACGAACGCGTTTCGCGCTGTTGGCGCTCGTCAGCGTGGAGCAGGCTATACCACTACGACCAAAAATATTTTTGGTCCCAGAGGCTTCTTGAGAAACCACGAAATGGGTATTTATGGCCAAATATTGGGTTGGCCAAATATCAGGGAACAGGCATAATCAATGTTTAGTTGATTTTGTTCCCCCAGATGGCGCTCTGCCTTCTGAAAAGCACATGTGCTCCTGGTCAGGATATGCCTACTTTGTTTTTAATATCAACACCTGACCCCTTATTTCATATTTATTTTCTATTGTTTTTTCATGTGTTAAGCATACTTACGCAAATTTGGCCTTAAATACCTATTTCTTGGTGTCTTGTTCGAATATTTCGAGAGGCAACTCGCCTCTCTTTATTCGGGCAGTTGGAGTTTCTTGCGCTCCAGGGGTCTGGGTTATCCTTATTTCTCTCTCTCTTTATCAAGGATTTTTGTTGTTTTTACTAAAGCATGCAAGCACGCGTACACCACTCTCGTTCTACAAGGCCAATGAAAGAAATGTATCTTTGATACATATATATATTATAGTGAGCCCACACAAAATTCTTGGCCTTTCATTAATTTTTATTATAAACATGAAATTATAATCATGTAGGCTCATTATATCTTAATTTTTGTTCCCAAAATTATACCCTCAATTATTTAGCTGACTGTTTCTTCATAACGCTATATAATATTTTTCTTTAATAAATCTATATATGTGATAAATCTATATATTGTGAATTGTGTTTGTGGAGCTATAAATAATGAAAATGTCAGCCTTTTTAATTTCTGATAATCATGCTTATTCATTTTAAATAGTATAGTTTCATTTTCACCTGTTCGCGCTATACCTTTTATTACATTCTTATATAGAACGCTATCGGTCTATAGAGTTTCTCCAACAAGGCTAAGCTTCCCAAGACAGAGTATACGAGTAGACAACAACTAATTAGTGTCTCGTATACTCATTTTAAAAATACTATTGTAATCATAGAAGTGCTATATATATTTATAAATGTATGTAATCCTGCTGTCCTCAAAGCTTATGTCCATAGTTAATCTAAAATACCCATTCCAAAAGTCTAGCATCAGTATCACTATAAAAGGAAGATCGAAAAATGAAAATAAGAGCGGTATGGCATATTAAACTGGCGAAACCGATAGAAGGGTTCACCACTGATGAGCCAGGCCCTCCCATTAATTTTTCCATTGCAGTAAGGGCAGTAGAAATTGTTTTATTTTTAAAATAAACATACGCGTCTATAATAGTTTCGAATTACCATAATCATAGAAGTGTTAATATATATTGAAGTGATCAGAGCGCAAACAATATACGCGGGTGCAGACGAACACTGGTTATAATTTAGCATTCCCCTTGAGTACGATTAATTTCATCCCCAGGTTTAAATGAGTTCAACGCGAAGCATCCATAAAAGAGCAGCCATGTTTCAGTCACCATGCAAATGACACCAACCCTCTTCATTGCCCACTTCTTTACCGGTGGAAATGGGGGATCCAGCAAGAGGGTTCTCTGCATCACGCCGTATGAAGTAACGTAGAAATATATATTTGTTTTCATAGAATGCCCAGTACTTACTCTAGTGAGTTATTCTGTAAATTGGCGTAAAAGGATGACAACACCAGCTTAAAGATAACTTCCAATTTTTATAATTCTGGTTACTGTCTTTCACATGTGTAGACATGTGGTGCACTTACAGTAAAAGCAGTCGCCTAATTCTACCCACCATGATTATCATGGCCTGTACCCAGGTGTACTAGGGATAGGCAAAAAAAATAATAATTCTGGTTTCAAAATAAGTTGGTATTGATCTAATGATTTGATTGCAGGGATACACCCTCTGTCAATTTACATCTAAAAATCTGCGTCTAAAAATTCGCACTATCGGATCGAAACAAGCAAAACTCCTCTCTTCTCTCAATGGATTTCTCTTAATAGAAATAGTTAAGTACTCTCTCCTTTACAGGGATGTTTGCACGTCTTCATCTTTGTTTAATGTATTAGCACATGGGTCGACTAAGTATTGTGCACTGAATAAAATTATCGCGATTAAGTGTTTATAAACTATTTGTTCGGTTATTTTTTAATTCTTACGTAATATTTGACTTAAAACCATGTTGAATATATGTAAGTATTGTAGTGGATCTGAAACTTCGAAAAGCCGATCGTTGACATCAATTTACTATGAACGTAAATACGTGAATCCCATAAAAACGTGACCAATCATTTGATCAACCAGTAACCTTTAACATACCCATTTATATGGAAATTTGCTATTTTTCTTTAACCTAACCCATATATTTAGTAAGATGGAGTAATTAGAAATAAGTGAGAACTTGGAGATGAATTTTCGTTATATTTATCAATTTCAAACTTTGTATATATCGTATTACGGGTTGGATATAGGTATTAATAGCGAAACGTATCTACGTGACACAAGTCTTTTGCCGGTTTGCCATTTAAAGAGCACATATCATGCTCAAAACACCAAAGTCGTCACCTCATCACGCTAGAGTCGAGCTACGTCGCACATTTCCTAGAACAAATATACACATGTGTATATTATCTGTGTTTTTCAAATAAATAGTTCCGCATTTTGAAAAATCTATGAGATGAAAGAGACATGCCCTAATTGTGTTCAAATAGGTATTAAGGATGATAATTTATTTTTATTTGTGTAGGTGGTTTTATGGGTCAATAAAACCTGTATTACTACATATATGTGTACCCTGTCTTAAACGGACCCTATATTTATTCGCCATTTTACCTCGAGCCCCTGAGAGGTCTTACCGTATATACTAACTCACAGGTATACAAGCTTCTATCACAGTATCCTTGATGGGGCAATTCTATGTTTCCCAATGTTCACAGTTCTTTTGATGTTGTTGGCGTCCATCAAGCCGACTTTTGATGACTATATGGACATATATTCTCCAATTACATTTGTTAGTGACCATCGCAGCTCATCTAGTGACCTCCCGGTAGTTTATAATTTTATCAGATGTGTTTGATAGAGAAATGGTTTGCCAATGATTTCTTTCGTGTATGCCGTTGGCCAAATAAATTTCACCTTTTGGGTCGATTTCTTCCCTCAAGGATAAGAGAGTGTCCTTCTTCATTGCAATAATAAATTTTAGAGCTCATACCGGCTTTCATTCGGTTCCCTTTTGTGTTGGCTTTCCCATTAGGATATTGCCCGCCCCTGCCAGAGTGTACAGTTCTTCCCACCACTAATTTCTCACAATAAAACCAGTCTTAATTTTACCTGTCATAAACGAGAACAAGTGATTTCTTGTCACTTTGCCTCGGCCTCTGAGGGTCTCCTTATGATAGGTTTTACATTTGAATGGAGTGGTTCGATTCATCTATCTGAAAGTGATCGCTCTCTAGCTTGAAATTTCTCAAATATTATAATAATATAATAATTCTCTCTCTCTCAAATTTTCTATTTTAGATAACAAAGTAAACATTTAAGGATGAGTATTTTTGTATTAAACGTTTTTTTAAGATAAGTTTTACATTTGAATAAAGGGAAGTGGTTCGATTCATCTATCTGAAAGTGATCGCTCTCTAGCTTGAAATTTCTCAAAATATTAACATCATAATTCTCTCTCAATTTTTCTATTTTAGATAACAAAGTAAACGTCTAAGGATGAGTATTTTTTATTGAACGTTTTTAGAACTTTCGGGATAACGTCCTTTTACAGGAAAATAAAGCTCTAAAAACGTTCAATAAAAATACTCATCCTTAGACGTTTACTTTGTTATCTAAAATAGAAAAATTGAGAGAGAATTATGATATTAATATTTTTATAAATTTCAAACTACAGAGCGATCACTTTCAGAAAGATGAATTGAACCACTTCCCTCCATTCAAATGTAAAACTTATCTTAAAAAACTTTTAATAAAAAATACTCATCCTTAGACATTTACTTTATTATCTAAAATTGCTATCAAAGGATTATTTTCTAAATTTTATAGTTTCATATGAAAATTTAATAATCAATAAACAATGTAGTTGTTTAAATGAGGCACATTTTCACATCTCTATCTAATTTTTTATTGCGCTATTCCGAAGAGCGGCGAGTTCGTTTTTATCGAAACAAGGATTCTTTTGTGTTGTGTGTGCGTGGCTATTATTATTTACTTCCCCCGCGTGCATTATTTCTATTGTGACAAGAGGCTGTGAGTTGCTATGTGGAGAGGGAACCTCTAAATATACTTACTGATTTGTATTAATAATCGTCTAGCTGGAAAAATAAAATTAGCAGATATGTATTATTTTAGATGGAAACCAGGTTTAACGAACTCAAGTATTCCTTAAATGTTTTGTGTAACAATTAAATAAATTGTATTGCCGATATGCCAATAAGCCATCAGAAAATTTCAGTTGCACGATAAAGAGATGCCTTTATTCTTAATTTATGAACCTTATCACAGTACAATGTCACATTTGTACTATTTTTTCACATGATTTTATATTGTTTTAAAAATTCAGATTATTTACTATATTAATATTTTCAGCGCGGTTATATATGCTTATAGAATGGCATCAATTGATATTTTCCAGTATGCGATATTTAATTACTTTTTCTAATTTAATTTGTCATTTTCCAGAGCTATATATATACTCATAAATAAAACTTAAGAAAGATGTACCTTTTAGCATGTACATCGGGATTAAATCAATAACTGAAAGATATTTGATAAACAGTGACCTTTATTGAAGACACACAAGATAACCAAGTGTGAACAAAATTGCCTCTGTCTCCTTTAAAAGGAACCAACGACAAGCGACATCAAATACTTTCCAGTTTTTTAAGTTTTGTTTATGCGAGTATAGTTTATTGTTATATAATAACTATTAATTTTCTCTCTTTTCGGTATAGTAATTCCGTAAGTATGTAAACTAAGTGAGGAACTTCTTTCTAGATGGTTGAGAAGAAGAAGAAACCTCTATATCTTTTAGTAATGGAATTCAATAATAAAACTGTGCTATGATTACAATCTGTAGATGCCATCATTAATGGCGACAATATGGTTATATGAAAGAGCGCAGAATAATTCCATCCTCTAAATACAGATGGCGCTATGTTTACTAATGTTAATCCTTCTATTAAATTGCTATTGCACCTATATCGCGCTGTCTTTCACGACCAGTGCTACAAGAGGTTTTTACAACATGATGACGCTGGTCTCCATAAATCACTCATAACCATTTCTCAGAGATACCAACCTTCCACTTTGACCAAAGAGATCACGTGGTCTTTCGCCGATCTAATATGTGCGGGAGAATGATTGGCCCTAGGATTGAAGCCTATCCACAGTATACAAGTTCGTTTATCTTCCCCAGGAACAGCAGGCGAGAGGATGCCATTCCACAAGATGACATACAGAATCTCCACGATTGGTTGACTTCGTTTGAGCATTCGTGTACAGACCAGAGTTGGATACACTGGGTATTAGCAGTGGGTCGAGAAATTCTGACATTGTGCAGTTTTTGATTAATATTTACATCTTATGATTAAGGTGAGGTAAAGCATCCAACTCGCTCGCTAAACATGTCATTAAACTAGTAGAATTCTTTCGCGGTGTTTATCTATTTCATTTTTAAACAAATTTACATTTGTAGTAGGGATGGGTTGAAAATATTAATGCGCAGTTTAACGAAATTGTCGAAAAGTATAGTGACCTACCATTATTGTCGCGTTAACCTGCCACGCTCTGCCCGAGCTCCGCGGATTTTGTCGTCTAGCGACGGCAATATGGAATCCCCCAATCTGCTCAATATACTAACTGAAAGCCCTGAAAACCTCCTGATTGATGACTCAAATATCACCAAAATAAAAAAAACATACGACTGATGAATCACCAAATCAAAAGAAGCAAAATGAAAATCGAGATGACGCCACCTACCCCAAGGTTAGCGACAAGCCATTAGCCGTAGCTGTTGACGGAGGACCCCCAGCTGTTTCCCCCACTGATTCCCCCCGCGGTGTCAACTGGGCGGACGTCATGGATGACCAAGATGCTTCGCGTAACTCTTCTCCCTTCCCCGTGATTAGCAGGAAGAGGACTTAGATCCATCCGCGACCCCCAACGGAGCAGTCCGGCAATACCACTAACATTCAAAATAGTGACAACCCTTCTCACAACAACGCTTGTTCGGCGGTTCATTTACTAAAATTGGAACGATACAGAGAAAATTAGTATGGCTCCTGCGCAAACTCGTGAAGCGTTCCCACAACAAGCCTCCCGCGAAGCGTCCACCGCCTACAGAAGAGATCAATGCCATGCGACAGAGAATCGCGGAATCCAGATGAGAGCAGCCCACGTTTACCCGTACACAGTACGTCTATGTGAAGCACTGCCTCGACTTCAGCCAGCTACAATACCTGCAGGCATTGGACAAGCTTATAGGAGGTACCAACATCCTCCAGCTGGCAAGAATGAACGCATTTCCCCATCCAGCCCACCCGACCTCGGCCACACTGACCTGCAGAGCTGGATCTTGTGGCGAGGCTTGGATGAAGACGCCCTGGTTATCCTGGCGTCTGCCTAGACGTGCATTTATAATTATTTCCTCAGCATGGAGCTGAAGGGGGTTCAAGAAGATCTCCTACCTGCCTGGAGGTAGACTCTGTCAAGGCGGGGGAGCCTCCCTTGCTGGAGAAAGTTATATATATTTAACTTTATATGTATTTATATGCCATTGTAATGTCCTGAAAACTAAGTTTAATTTAATGCAATTTCTAAGATTCCACTCTTCATTATAGCATATATAAGCAGAATCGTCCATTACAGTATTAGAGCTCTAAGAAGTATTAGACTCTAAGGTCTGGTAGATTAAATTAGCGAAAACGCTGGGAGGTTTCACCACTGATGAGCCAACCCTCCCACTATTTTTCTAGCTCAGTAAGGACAGTAGAAGTTTGTTTTATCTCTAAAAGAAACAATCGTGCTTTAATGTATGTTTTCATTTCCTATGTATAACTGTATATATTTACTTACATAATCTTTGTTATTCTATTATGTATATTATTTATTTCTGTAACCATTGATTAGAAGTCTATAAAGACTTGCTGAAGCTGTCAGGTAAAAATGTGTCCTACCATCCGGAGAGACTCCGACATTACCCGTCCCTCGGTGACCTTGACGATACCTTCTACCGCTTCCCCCGCGTCGCGTCCCTCATTCGTCGTGGCCTCCAGCTCCTCCTCTGCACACATGTCTATTGTCATGCCCACACAGGTTGGAGAATTCATGTTTTATAGATGGTAGAGAATTCATATGAAACGAAGTCAAAATATTTTACTAGAAGAGAACCTATTTCGAAAAGGTCTATGCTAGAAAACGAAGTTGATAATAGTTTGGTAACGAATATTACACATTTGAGGAATTTGATATCGTCCATATTAATTTATAACTATACAAAAATAGGTGTTTGACCTGGGCTGGTGGAGGGTTTAGAGGACTGTATTCCTTATTTTCTCTGAGGGAAGATCCGAACTGCCGGCGACCTAAGGCTGAGGGAGGCTTTGTTCTTCCGGAGGATGCGGCACCTCGCACACGGGAGTACCAACTAACAAGGATGAGGCTGACACGACTAACTGGTTACTACTCTACTTTATTTTCCATCACAATTTATACCTTTCAAAATAAACACGTGACCAGACGTCCGTGGTCAAATTAAATTAAAACAATATAACAGATTAATACATAGATTAAAATATAATAAACTCCAACAATAGGGAAAATAATTTTTTTTACAAATTATCAAAATTATCAACTATAAGATTGCACATTTTGATTCCGAGATTTTTTTCATTATTCATGTGAATTTCTATGTGAGAATTTGAAACTATTATAGACGCGTATGATTCTTTTTAAAAATTAAACAATTTTATCTACTGCCCTTACTGAAATGAAAAATTATAGGGCCATGGCCATGATGAGCCAGGCCCTTCCTAATACGCGTCTAAAATAGTGTCAATTTTTCGTAACAGATGGCGCGCTAACATCATATCAATGAATTTACTTAAAACCTATATCGCCCGGTATAATAACTCTCAATCGGTTCATTTAGAAACGCTCGTACGAGATTTATGAATATTTCAATTTAGAGAGAGAATATTATAAAGCGCAATAGCAAATTTCTTTCAAGAAGAAATATGAAGGATATCTTTATAATATATCGGATACCAACCTATTCCTGATGATAAAAATTGTCTAGTACTGCTGATGTAGTAGCAACATGTGACGTGAAAATTATGAACTAAAAATTAAACCCGAGTAGTGATTATGAACTGAAGCTACAGCCAATGAGTAATGAGAAACTGGATCTCTATTTCTAGGAGCCTCTAGAGAGTCTAGAAGTTTCTCCTAGATGACCTTGTGTGGGTTTACAACAACGGACCTTAGTGCTAAAACGACGGATTTTAGTGGTACAACGACGGATTTTAGTGCTGCAACGACGGAATTTAGCGCAAGAACGACGGGTTTTAGCGCAAAAAACGAATGCATTTAGTGCAACAACGACAGAATTTAGTGAAACAACGACGGAATTAATGCTACAACGACGGAATTTAGTGCAACAGCGACGTAATTTAGTGCTACAACGACGGAGTCTAATGCTACCACGATGGAATTTAGTGCAACAACGAAGGAGTTTAGTGCAACAAGGACGGAATTTAGTGCTGCATCGCCGGACTTTAGGGCAACAACGACCGAATTTAGTCCTATAACGACGTACTCGGTTGAATAACATGACGGAATTTAGAGCAACCACGACGGGCTTTATTGCTACAACGAAGGGCTTAGAGTTATAACGACGGACTTTAGTGATACAAAGACGGTTCAGCAACATTGCAATTAGCTTCAGTCCAATGCAGTACATATCTAGAGTAAAGAATACTTATATGGTCTTCTTATTGTTACCTTGGTATTCTTATCCAATATCCGAGAGAATTGTGTTAGGATAAATTACTGGTGGTTCATTTTGAAATCTCTCACAAGTTGCACAGGAACCCGGGTTATCTCATAACAGTTACATCGGGTTTCATTATTGTCCATAAATACGATATATATTTTTTGTTTTCCAACAAAACTATCTATTAATATATAGAGCAACAAAAACACAAAGATAGCGTACCTGGCTTTGTATTAAAAAAATAGGCAACAATTTAAATTTATACATATCTAGAGCGATTGCTCGTTTCTTTATAACTATATATAAAACGTTTGTATTAATCAATAAACTGGAAAAGAGGAAGCAATCCTTTGAAATATTTTAATTTTTGACTCGTTTTTCTCACACAAATTCAAGTTAGTTTTCTTTAATATTTTCTATATTTAATAAATCACTCCAAATAATTTAAACTCGCTGTAACTTAGGAGAAATTTCTCTCTCCTCCTCCAGTCCCGGACAATAAATACTAAGCAATAACGTGCGGTCTATACATATAAAATGAAAGGATTTAAAAGCACGAATGTTCCTTTATACACAATACAAACTTCTACTGTCCTTAAGTCGTGACTAAATTCGCTATTGAACAAAGTGCATTAGATTTCAATAATAAAATGTGATTGTGTTTAAAGAGTGAAAAAATAAATTGAAACAATATGGAGGTTATAATATAGAGGTTTGGCCCCTGAAGATTGGGTCGCGGGGTCTCCACAGGTGGGTGGCTAAAATAACGCGAGGGGCACGGCGCTGAGTTATAAACAGTCCCAACATCCGGTGCCCAACTTTCTATCCTTCCCAACATAACCTCCGCACTTTCTCAAATATCGTTTTTTATATTAGATTTCAATCATAATTTTAATACAGTATAACACCTCTATGTAAAGGATACAATAGTTGATGAATCAAAGTTTCCTTTAGAGTGAGGTGCACCTAAACTTACCAGAAAGTTGTTAATTAGTTAAGACGGTCATTATAGCGAAGAAAACCGTCCTTTTATATTGAGATTTATTCTAGAAAGAGTGTCGTCTTATGGAGCTTATACTGTGTAATGAATTTTATTTTCAAATCATATTAAAATGCAGTTCGTTGTTGTTGTTGTTTATTCCACAAGTCGTTTAAACGATCTCCATTGGGTTCCATCGTTTCAGCTTCGTAGACATCATGGAGAAGGAAAGAGGGGTGCATCTGCTGTTGGTCTGAAGACCTGGAAGTACCACTCTGTGTGACTTTGCTTCTTTTGGTCTCCTGACATGGAGTGCAGACGCAGACGCCCTTTGTAGCCGCTCCTATGGAGAACAGACGCTACCAATTCATACCTTCCTACATTAGCCTGGTGTTATGCGGTTCGTAGATTAAATAAATGCCGCCTCTTACTAAAGCTGTATTATATGGTGACCCATTGTGTGATAAAGAGAAACAAAAATGCGCACATAGAGTTTTGTTAATTCAGAACTTTATAAAGCGTCTCCTGAAGGGAGAACGGATTAAGAAAAAGATTCCAAAAGTCAAGAAACCAAACCTATTTACATTTGCATACAAAGAGAGAAGGGGAAAATCATTTTACAAATTCTTTCTTCGGGTTATATAATTTATATTAACTTTGAGCGAAGATATTACTTGAAATTAATCTATTTAGAATCTTATGCATTTCGTTTGATAATGCTTGGCATTGTTGGTTTTGGTATGAATTGTTTTAATTCTTATCGCTAATATAGAGGTAATTGCGTGTGAATATTTAGTAAAACGGCTCAGTTTGAAGATATTAAAAAATGTTGAAGATAGTGGTTGCCGGTATTCATTGTTCTTGAAGTAACAGATACTTCAGCCAGATTTTTCTTTTATTTTTCAAATATCTCGGGACCAAAATTTGTCTTGAATATCTCGAATAAATAAAATGAAAAATTTTATGGGCGAAGTGTCTGTTATTTTAAGAACAGTATACTATGTAATATATTTGCCAACTATAACACAACGTTACACACACACGAAAATCATAGCCATCTTCATTCAATACATATTTGATTCTTTGGGAAAACAGTTACGATCGCTTAATTAAATAATGCGCGTATTACGTTCAAAGGAGAATTATGTATAGTTTCAAATAAATTGGATAATAAAATTCTTCAGTAGAACTCCACGCAGAAATTGATGAATTATCGCTTCCTCATTGTCTGGATGTAGTAGCGTCTACAATCTGACAAGTTGAGGGCATTATCCTTGTTGAACCGAATTATTTCCTATTTAACCAATGACAAAAGTTACCTTTTTCAGGATTGACAAACAAAAGGTAAAATGTACTCTAAGGCGATTAGACCGAAAGGGCACACAAAAAAGTACAACAACAAAAAAGTAAGACGTAAATTAAAAAGTAACACGATATAAGTTATAATAAACCCAGTACATGTATTTTATTCCAGCGTTGATGAGAGCGGACCGGGCTACACAGGTATGCGCGGAGATCACCAGACAATAACCAAGCATAGAGCACGATTTTAAAGCGTCTCTACATAACTCTCAAGGACGAGCCACTCACATCACCTTTGAACCCTTTATGTACAAACATGGCGACATTCGTTCAAAGATAAGGTGTGGTAGATCAGTTTGCTAATCAAATACAAAACATTATTTCCAGATAACTCAAAGGCTCTAAAATGTTAATGTTTGTCAAATAGTTTCGAGAGAGTGACAGAAGGTTCCACCAAAAAAACTAACCAATCTTCCAAGCATCTTATTGATACGTAAGGAAAACCTCCCGCTGTCGGGAGGGAAAAAGCTCACGGGACAATTCTAAAAATATAAATAAATTTTAAAAAATAAAGAGAGAGGTATCCACACGAGTCGTTCCGTGTGTGTCGTGAATAAACCTTCTATCTTGATTCTTCAAAACAAAAAAACTTCATAAAAACGAATCCTGAACAAACGTCAGCGGATTACTATGAGTGGCTATCAAGCATACGCATATAAAAATATGTTCTTGTAGACAGCGTTAATTGAGGAGACTAATAAGCTAAGATCGGTTGGACATGTAAGGAAAGGACATTGGGAACTGACAGACGCTATATTAGCTTGAGGAAAAATTGAACTATCCTACACAGAGGATTCTCCCCAGTTCTCTCAAATACAAAAGGTATAAGCCCATAATAATGTCTGCCTCTAAATGCTTACACTGGCATTAAGCATATCCACATTAAACAATTAAATTTTTTTATGGAGATGAGTTTCTTTTTATTTTAAAACCGTCTCAAGCTTTCGGGCATCTCTGTACTTCTACAGGAGAACATATATAATGAAGAAAACGCCGTCTGATGAAAGCTTGATTCGGTTTTAAAATAAAAATAAATTTATCTCCGGAAACCTTTTTAATTGTTTAATTAATGTCCAGGACACTTACATCAGTTGATTAAGCATCTTCATCTATCCCTGAGACTCTTCACAATTCATCCTATTCATCCCTAAGGTTGGATATAATCGTTGTTTGTCCTTAAAATAAATTTTGATTTTTCGTTTAAAAGAAACACATGCGGTATAATTGTCAAAATTCATTCTTCATCTCTCCCTTAATGCTATTAATTTCCTGATCCTCTTCTACTGAACATACCCATTTCATGAAGCTACAGCGTTGTTATACAATATCTTCCGTGGCTACGACACTGACTGCTTTGTCTATTGATTTGACCTCGCTGCGAACAACAGCCTCTCTATACTTATCGAGCATATTCTCGAGGAAAATTTCAAGCACTAGGCTGTCGTCAAACCTGTGCTCTATTTTTATCTCTAATGGCCAGGAATTTTTTTTTAAACCAGAGGACTCTTCTTAACTCTCCGATTAAGACCTTCTTCTAATTTAAGGCATTGCATAATACCACGTGCTTCCTAGGGTACAGAATGTTCAATTTACTAACAATACTTTCGAAACTTCTGTCATTACATATACCAATCTCCTCTAAGCTCAACCTACCTTTAGTGGATAGAGCCTCAAACATGATGTTGTCTTGTCCACAATGAGATTTATATGTAATCATCCGGCTTATTTTTCTATTTCCGTTATTAGTTCAGTGTGACAGGGATTGTGCCTATGTCACGCGAAGCACTTTGGCATCGAGCCAAAAACTCCAAGGATTAAAACACTGGGAGGAAGACAATTTTAGTCTTTTATCCGTAGTTGGTCTCTTTTTCACAGTCGAGGCTATATATGCGGCATTCTAATATTAATTTTGGCTGAATAACTAGTTATGCCTATACAAATAAGAGAGTTTTTATTATAGTAAAGTTTTTAAAATCAAAATTGTATTATAAAATTCTCATTCCCAAAGGTTATCAAACTAACGATTCAAATGTTAATAATTTCATTATATTATCATTTATTATTTTATTTTTCCTTTTTTGATAGACAAATTGTTAAAACTACTGAAGCTTGATAAATAATTCGCCCCGATGAGGAAAACGTTTAAAATTTTGGCAGGTAGATGGCGCTAGGTGGTATGTTTGGTATAATTTTCTTTGTTTTAAATTAAGGCAAATTTCTACCCGCTACATTAGGTTTAAATACAATGAAGCATATAATATATAATTTATATGTTTATATCGATATTCCAATTAATATATCGATTTTTATTCACTAATAATATTCCGAATATATTGAAATTCTCAATATATAAAATTGTAAAAATAACTTTCAAACAACAACAGCCAAATAAAATGATACATTTTAAGATCTATTCTCAAATGTACAAAAATGGCACTAAATTGTAACATGGGAATTAATATTTTAAAAACTCGCTCTATTTTGCTGATCACTCAGAAATTTTTTAACATAAATTTTTCATATTTCTTTTTTTTAATTTCTTATATATATGGACAAAACTTAAGGTAGTTGTGCATTTTAGCTTGTATTTCGGAATTCAGACAAAAAATCTGATATTTGATACACAGTGACCTTTATTAAAGACACAAGAGATAACCAAGTGTGAAAAAAAAACAGACAACCGGCGAATTCAAAGACTTTCCACTTCCTTAAGTTTTTCCCACGAGTTTATATATTATATATATAATATATATAAAATAAAATATAATTAGATATTTTCAAATGAGAGAGAGATTACATTAAAAAATATCGGAGATCCGCTAGCGATCTTCCATCAAACTGCTGCGGTGGCAGAAGCGCCATGTACATATTGACTTTAAATAAATAATTTATTTTTTTGTAATATTATAAAAATAATAATTTGTAAAATTTTCTGATTTGAGCGGATTTTGCACTTTGACCTTGTATTGAGAATATATCAATATTTATTGATCATTTTCAACCTAAGGATTACATTATATTCCAATATATATGTTTATATAGAAGGATGTTCGTTTTATTCGCTTATTGGCTCTCTCTCACTCCCCAGCGTTATCTCGAAATGACGCATGCGCAGTTCATTCCCTTTCTCTCATTGTTCCCGAAGGAAATCACATAGGGATTCGCGGGGTAAGTGTTGTTGCGTGAGATCGCTAGCCAAGTGTTGTAAAGCAGAAGTGGAGTTATTAAAGAACGTCTAACAATTTTGTGCGTCGTGTTTTAAAGTTTAATTGAAACAAATTTTCTATATAACATCCTAAACCAGGTATTCTTGTTATTATGTAATTTCTTGCCCCATTTCATATATTTAAAGCTAAAAATATATTTTTAATTTTTTTTATGTTTAGTCTATAAATGCTATAATTAATCCGCCTCATATATGACTGTGGGAAGATTCTCTACTAGAACTATGTGGAGAGACGCCAATTTATCCGCTAGACAATTCCCAGCCGTAGAGTGAGAAAAAAACAACACGCACACCTTGCTTCAACTCACTCAGTACGGCCTGTTTGTTGATGCGTGCGTTGTGTATCCTTCACGACAGCGAGTTTGTTTTTCCCCTGCACGGGGCTGACACCATATTGTCAGCACATCGCTGATTATTTCGGTAGGTTGAACAAACCTCTTCTGCATCGAGAGCATTCAAGGACATCTATGATCTTTAAACAAGGTAAAATCCTCTGGAGTAACTTGGTAAAGAGAAAACATTCAAAGACAAAGAGGATAAGTTTCTTTTTATTAAAAAGAAACTTATCCTCTTTGTCTTTGAATGTTCTCTCTTTACCAACATCTATGATCTACGCTAGCTGAATGTTTCAACCTGAAAAACACAACTCCGTTGACTAGAGTTATAACAGATTTAACACCTATGCGAAATTTATAACGTCTTAAATGCAAGAAGCGACTTTCAATCAATTATAAAGAAATCGAAACCTTTTGACGCGTATATATATACTATTCAAAATATAATAAATTTCAAAATAGTTTCAATTTCTTTTAATAGATGGCGCTCTAATGCATCATACTAACAATAAATTGTTATCAGAGATATTAAATCATATTAATCTTTATTTTCATATACTTAAAACTGATCGTAAAGATAGAGGTTGCCTGGCCGGCATTCATAGTTCTTCAAATTAAAGATAATTCGGCCAGTGACTCTTTACTAGTAAGACAAACCGCAAAGCATTGTAGCAAAGTACCAAGATGCTGAAAATATGCAACGGCTGGGAATCGAACCCGACGAGAGCTAAGTTCATCAATGATGGTTAATCATCTTCGATCGGCTTTGTCTCAATCCTCTCCCGAGGGACTTAGCTCGAGCTCGAAGTGAACCGCTTAATTGAGAATATTTTCTTGTTTTAGAGCTTTCAGTTTCCCTAGCAGGATTATCCGCTATATGTCTTATGTCGTTGAGGAGCATTGACACTCTCCTGACGAGGAGTGTGATGTAATAGATAGGCATGGTAGAGGAATATCGCAACCACACCCGCCTAATGAAAACCCGGACGTGGGTTTGTATGCTCATAACATAGGTTCCACCTTGTATTGATGCAGTCGAAAAGTCTTGCTAGCATTATCACTCTGTTCACATTCATTAAGCTTTCCATAATTGGAGATATTCGTCACGCGACGTCAAAGATGGCCGCTGATTCTTCAAGCTTAGCCTAATAAAGGAATTCCGCATAAAGCTAAACTAAAATAAACAGAATAAGGTAATACGCTTTGACACAGGTTTATTCGGTGCAACAATAGCTGAGGCAAATGTAACGGTTAAAAGCGAAGACATGTTGGTGTCCGTTGTGCATCACTCCTCATTAGGATAGCGTCGTTTGAACGGATACCTCTCGCCCTCTGGTGTCCGCCCATCCGGCAGGATACCAGAGGACAGGTAAGTCGGTGTGGACTCTCTGAGAGGGATTGCGCATTATCTACGTTGAAGGAAATGGATACCTCCATCCTCTTTCCCTTTTTTTTATAAATTATTTTAGCCAATATGGTGCATATTACGTAATGAATATTGTATATATACTTATATATTGTTCTGAAAATAGAGCAATCCATACTTGAATCATTAAATAGTAAAAAGGCATATATTGGATTGAATAAAAGATTTATTTGCCAATATTTCGGTTGGCTGAACGCCAACCTTTATCGAGGCATTACATTTTGGTAATATAATAAATATAATAAATAAATATAATTAATAAATAAATATAATAAATTTTGTATACAAAAAATGTGATGCATCGATAAAAGTTGGCGTTCAGCCAACCGAAATATTGGCAAATAAATCTTTTATTCAATCCAATATATGCATTTTTAATATTTAATACTTATATATAGATGGAAATTTTTCCTGGAGGGAATTTATCTATAAAAACATAGGGCTCTTTTCCCGTCAAATTAAACGTCAAAACTAGATGCCATCTATTGACCGTCGCCGCAAACTAGCGGCCTCGGGTCGGTGAAAAAGCCACAAATAAATAAGGATTAGACGGTAAATTGATGATTGTCCATTACCCCATCTATTGCCTTTTTCTCTATGAATATAAAATGTCAACCATGTATGCGTTTCAGGCAGTTAGCTCTTCTTAGCTTGTTGCAAGCTTGACCTCAGCGACCCACTAATACGATCACTGAGGAATCTCTGAAAAGGTATTTTGGACCAGTGTGCGTGAGTGGGACTTGTGACATGCGATTAAAAAGAATAAAAATAAAGAAAGAGTATGACGTCTCATCAATTCATCGCTTGATTTTTCTTTACTGTTTCATTTTTTTTATGTTAAAGAAAAAGTTTGGTTAACACAAGGGTGCAAGTTGATGGCTTTTGATCATTCCAAGAATGAAAGATATTTCCATATGGTCAAATATCAATAAAATAACGTTCAGATGAATGTTATTCCGATAGCCGATTGTAGCCATCTTGCAACATTCAATTTGATAACCTGAAGATAACCTATCTACAACGTTAGCATTGTTTAATGTGACAGCCGACATTGCTTTTTCAATATGGAGCATATTAGTTTTTTTATCTATGTTATTTTTATTCAAAATATGAAATATATTAATATAAAATCTCAACTGTTTTCTATTTGCGTGAATATATAGAATATAATTACTAAAAGTATCAACCTCATTTAAATGATTGTATTGTATATATTACAAATAATACAGCACGAAGAACAATGAAATGTAAGTTCTTGTAAAAATATCTATGAGCTGACTCGGCTAAGTGAGATAAAGGTCCCCAAAAGCACACAAGCTATAAATAGAATATATATCATAATCTACTTGTGCATGACTTCGTATTTATGGTTTATAAGTATGACCAAGTGGTTCTTGACCGAATAAAAAATATATCGAATCTATTTTTGCATATTTACTGATTCCGTTTAGATGGGTCCTGTCAGATTTCCCTTTTTTTTACATGAAGCTCCCTGAATTGACGTAATTCTGGAATAGAAAAGTGTAGAAGAATATTAAAATCTAAATAATGTTCAAATTACCTTTGATCCTGCAGAAGCATCCATTATCTCCAGTCAGCAAACTCAACTGCAGGATAATTCCTTGCTCGTGTTGCCCTCTCGTGGCGACGCCCAAAACCCTTTTTATTAAAAACACTAATCTGAGTTCAATGCTTATTTAATTCTATTTAAAAGTATTATTTGACATAATAAACTTAGTTTAATGACGGTTGCAAACATAATTTGTATAATTTTCATTCTAAATAAATGATTTTATTGATAAGTTGAAAGTTGTATTGTTCGCACCCCCGGTGGATAAAAGCATCGATCGGGGGAGGTCGATATAAGGCAGGGCGACGACCTCGGAGGAAAGTTTTCACCTTAAACTTGAACTCTGTTGCTCGCTTAGATTCTTCCGAGCGATGCATCTGTTTCTCCCAGCGCTCTTCAACCAACTCTCGGATATCTCTATGTTCGCGATCAGACCAAGCTTCGAGCTACTATATCGGCAATATGCTCCTTAGGTAAGTTTTTAAATACTACACAGGTTGTTGTTTCGCAAAATTATTCAAGTTTATGTTTAAAATAATTACGTTTATATATATATTTATTTATTTATTTCAATTCAAAACGCTATGTCCCCCTAGGGACACTTGCGCTAAATATACATACAAATATAACAAAGAAAATATTCAACATGGAAAGATACACAGAAAGCGACTTAGAAAGATTCATAAATATTATTTACATAAAGAGATATTCTTTGAATTTTATTTACAGTTACATCATTAAATTTAAAATATATATACATATATACACGCATATACACGCTACACCTATATATTGTTTATAACCACAAGATATGTCCAATATTTCCTTGAGATCGTTACATCAAAGACCATTTTTCTTAATGAAATCCAAAATTCATATTTGAATGATTGCATTGATAATAAATAAAAAAGAAAGGCTATCTCAAGGTAATAAGACCAAATCAAAATAAATAAATAGTGGGTGACGTTTCGGTAACAGCGTTGTTACCATATTTAGAAAATATTCAGTACTTTTGTCTGAGAATGGTAACAACGATGTTACCGAAATGTCACACACTATTTATATATTTGGATTTGGTCTTATTACCTTGCGTTTATAATCTATAATCCAAATTGTACCTTATCAAAGGCTACCTCATTCGTTAAATGGATGCAACACTTATGCACCACAGAACAGAGCCAAAGGCATTGTCTCCAAGTGGGCCTTCTGAATTGTCTAAAGTTGGTGTTGTGGCTTTGTCACCGACCTGATTGCACTAGATTGAAGAGACGGTCAATAGAAGGCGCATAATGTTTGCGTCTCTTTTAACGGGAGATGTGCACTTTTTTATTAATATTCTCCAGAAAAAAATTCCATGAATGTCTCTCTATAATGTATTTTATGTGAAAATCACATGTGTGGGAGAAGAGATATTTTCAAAATATATTTGTGTATTAAATTACTTTATGTATTTCTCAACAAATTTTTATCGTTTTCATGTGTGGTCTTTATAAATATATGGCGTTTATCAAACGGTACTAAATATTCCATGGTAATATAATGTTAATTGGTGGTATCTTGTATGTTGCTGGTATGATGTATGTTAACGGCATGCTGCATGCTTTCGTAGATTGTATGTTGGAAGAAAAATTGTAGTTGTTGTTTTCTTGTATATTGTATGCTTGTGGCATCTTGTTTGTTCGTGTAAATTCAGTAAAAATGAAAGAAGTTGAGGACATGTAAAACAGTTAGAAATTGCTTTGAGAATAGTTTTTAATCAATTTTTCTTAAATAAGGAGAGATATGTGTGTATTATTAAAATCATTAAGTATACCATATTAAGTACAATATAAAATCAAAATTTTGATAAATAAGATGCACATAATTTTTTTAAAAATCTCAAAAATAAAAAGTCGCATTATAGGAAAAAGTAACACTTTTTTATAAATCTAAAATAAATTGAAAAGTGTAGTCAGAAAAAGAACTCTTAGGAATCGGCGCTAACGTAAATAAACAAAAGGTTTATGTCCCCCTCCTTTTAAATAGCAGTCGCCTCGGGCGGCGTTGAGTGACAGTAGCAAGCGGTAGCTCACGCCCAATATTTATTTAAAAACCTTCTGATTATAGCAGTAGGGACCGCCGGTTTGGGAAAGTAAACTCATCGAGAGCTTCAAATAACACTTTGTAAATAAACTTCTTTTAATGGAGCTAACTTTAAACACCAGAGTTGTACCCAAGAAAATGAACGATACTACTTTAGCTAATCACACACAAGAATCTATGATGAGTTATCGTTTGATGACGAAATGGTGTATTTTAAATGTGATATATAGCTAGCAATAAATATGTATATATATATGTTTCTATGAAAATTTTAATCTGCAAGACACAGGTTATCATCATCCCTTTTTGATTTCTTTTTGTCACTTTTGGCGGTTCGCAAATAAACAACAAAAGCTGTATCAGACATTATAAAGACAATAAAGATTTTCTGATAATAAAAGTGTACAAAGATGTTGAAAAATGTCTAATATATCAATTGATAACTGTGTAAAACAACAGTAATACAAGTAAAGACTACTGAAGTGCGTTTCTTTTTATTTAGAACTGAGAGCTTTCGAAACCACCAACTCTTCCTTCCTCAATTTTCTGAAGAAAACTTGAAAGCTCACAATTATAAATTTAAAAAAACGCACTTCATTAGACCTTTAGTCTATATTTGCAATTACCAATAATGAGGGTAAAACAAGCGTTTGATTTCTATTAGAACCCCAAGAAAAACCTTCTGCATAATGAGGCCTGTCAATACATATTTCATAGTTGTACTAGAAACATATGGGGTTTTTACAGTTTCCAAATATTTGCATATGAACAGGAACAAAATAAAGAATTCGAGATAATAAACATCGTTCTGGTTGTCAAATAAGGGCTCCATCTTAATATAATCAGGAAAATGGGGTATGATGGGTAAGTGGGATATATGTATTAGCTCACATCACCATGGTGCAAGCTGTGCCACGACTAAATGTTGCTACTATTGTTTGATATCTTATACAGGGTTGAAGCTATATGCAGTGGATCCTTTTTAGTATTTAGGGTGTCTCAATTTGTCTTTGTTAGACTTGACGAAATTATCTGATATCCATGAGATTCTTCAGTTTCTGGCCGAACGAAGATGTGGATTATATTTTTCAAAATCATTTAGTATCCCGAATTATAAATATTCAAATGTCGCTTAAAGTAGTTCCGATGTAGTCCATTTTGGAAAGGTAAAAATTCTTCTAAGTCGAAAGAGATTATACAAAATGTTTTAGGACACTACCATTCGATTTGCAGCCATTTAGCTCCGAGTCTGTTCAGATTTTTGTGAATAGGCAAACTTTTTAAATTTTGCCATTTTCATTCCCTTATTGAACGGAGACAATTTTATTTGAAGAGACTTCATAAGTTGTGCGTCTATCTATGGATAGTTGTTTGGAATATACAAATTTATTTTATGGAGAATACATTGTAATAATACATGTATTTTCCTTTCACTACTATTATAATTTCATCTTTAAAATAGAGGTTGCCTTGTAGGCATTCATAGTTCGCAAAATTAAAAAGACTTCGGCTAGTAAAAGCATTTAGCAAGGCGTTATAAATGAATATGTAAAAATCACCTTCGTATTACGCGCGGTTTGAAGTTCGTACATTTAATTAATATTTAAGAGCAGGTAAATATATATATATTAAAAATAAAAAAGGCATATCCTGACCAGGAGCACATGTTCTTTTTAGATGGCAGAGCGCCATCTAGTGGAACAGAAATCAACTAAACATTGATTTAGCCTGTTCCCTGATATTTGGCCAATCCAATTTCTTGATAATAAAGAAAAGCCATCCACGAACGCGTTTCGCGCTGTTGACGCCCGTCAGCGTGGAGTAGGCTGTACCACTTTTTTTTTCTATTATTTTTTCATATATATATAAATATTTTCTCTTTGGATTAAAGGTCCTTGTGTAGTGCCTATTGTGTAAACTTGAATTAATTTATTTGTTCAAAAATTATGGATCGTCGATTTTTTTTTCCTGAAACATGGCGACCTCGACTATCATTCAACAACAAAACTTATTCTTTACAATAGTCGTCTGTCAATTATCTGATAAATATCTTTAAAATAATGTTCGTAAATCCAACTATCATCTTTTAGAATTTTCGAAAATAATATGTGCAGAAAACATGTTCTAGGAATTTAATTTTATCCTTTGGATGTCTTTTTTTTATTTCTTTAAAACGTCCACTTCTTTTGCTCAATTTGTGTCTCAACTGATGGAGTATCTCCATGGTGGTTTTTTTTTTCATCCGATGAGATTTGTTCAACTCACTTCTGGAAGCACCAATATCGCATATCTACAAATGCTTTTAAAGGTATTAAATTTCCACTTATATTTCTATAAACATTTTATGGTCTTATACTTTTGGGCGCATTATTTTAATGCATTTTTATATAAAAATAGATGTGCCACTTTTGGTACATAAATATTATTCTCCAGCAACCTTATGTTGTATACAGTTTGAAAATCGGCCATTCAGAGGCTTTTTTAATTTAGTGGTGTGATTAAATATTTATTAATAGATAAATTTGATGGAATATAATACACACACAGTTAGTATTTTAACAAGTTCTTTCAAATTATGAATATGATTAACATTAATGAGAAATTCATAAAGTAGAGTTAATCGATTTGACCTGTTGAACATTTGCATAGCTTCAATCCTACTTCTAAAGTATAACACATTATATTATATTACACACATTATATTATATTTTGAATGATTAACGCTTATTTTGGATCAATTTATTTATTATAACTTCCAATATTTCGATGAGGTTGTTTTAAGAATTAATCATATTTTCATTGAACAGTTTGGCCATACCAATCTGCTTTATTCAAAACTTCGCCACTCGTGTATCACGTGGATGATTTGTTTACAGGGTTAGAATCCCCGAGGAAGATAGGCGAACAGCCTCATAGAAATATTGGAAGTTATAATGAATAATTTGATCCAAAAAAGCGTTAATTATTCAAAGTATTTAAAATGGATTGCTCGATTTTCAACATTATGCAAGGTATGTCCCATAAGTTCCCGGACTGGGTCCATAAAAAAAAAAGGTAAGTTTTTTTTTTTTTTATTAAAACTTTTCAAAGTAATCCCCCCTTGCTTCAACGCACCAGCGCCATCGTTTCTCCCAATTGTCGAAACAGTTTTTATAGGCCTCTTTTGGAATGCTCTTCAATGCCAGCAGCGATTTTTCTATTATGTCTTCCCTGGTGTCAAAATGTCTTCCTTTTAGAACTGCTTTGAGTTTGGGGAACAGGAAAAAGTCATTTGGTGCGATGTCTGGGGAATAGGGTGGTTGAGGTAGGATTTCTGTCCCGTTTTTCGCCAAAAAACTCGTCACCAAGTGCGCTGTGTGAGGGCGGGCATTGTCATGGTGTAGAATCCAGTCACCATTAGTCCATTTTTCTGGCCTTTTTTTTTCGAATCGCTTCCCTTAGACGGCAAAGAATGCTCAAATACATTTCCTTAATAACTGTTTGGCCTGCAGGAAGATACTCGTGATGAACAATGCCCTTGTTATCCAAAAAAGCGACCAGCAACACCTTGTTTCTGGATTTCAATATCCTGGATTTTTTGGGTCTAGGTTCACCCTGACCTCTCCACTCGGCAGATTGACGCTTGATTTCAGGGTCATAGCCATAGACCCATGTCTCGTCGCCTGTGATTATCTTGTCTTTCCATTCCGGATCCGTTCTTGTCATTTCCAGCATGCCCTCACAGGTTGCAAGCCGACACAGTTTTTGCTCATTAGTGAGGAATCTTGGGATGAATTTTGCAGGAGTCTTTTTGAGCCTCAAATCTTCGGTTACGATCCTTCCAATCGTTGTTTTAGAGATGCCTGTGTCTTGCTCTAGCTCCAGCAAAGTGGTTCGAGGATTTTCTTTTATCAAATCGGTGATTTTTTGCACATTTTCATCAGTCCTTTGAAATTTTGGGCGTCCTTGACGAGGATCATCTTCAATAGAAATTCTGCCAGCTTTAAATCTAGAATGCCATTCAAAAACAGTTGTCCTCTTTGGGGCGTTATTGGGGAATGCTTTATTAAGCATTTCAAAAGTGTCGGTTGCTGATATTTGAAGTTTCACACAAAATTCTATGCAAATCCTCTGCTTCAATTTTTGTTCCATCATAAAATCGCCGCAGCGCAAGGTGTAACCTTTAAATAAATTAGAATAACTTTGGCGCGCGCGCACGTACCGCCTCGATATTGGCACCACCGTGTTGCCAGATATTTTTTCTATAATAAACTGTCAAATTTATTTACATTTTTCATTTATTTATTTTTTTTATGGACCCAGTCCGGGAACTTATGGGACATACCTTGTATTATATGTAAAAACAGCTGATCAATGCCTTAAAAACATGTAGAATATGTATAGGTAAGAAAAGGTAGGGTTATATTTGTAACCTAACCAGTGAAAAAATCTTGTTAAAGTGACACCATATCTAATTCTCATAATAATATACAAATTTTATATTAAAAGAGAGAAAATTTATATAAAGTATAAATGTTCTTCTTCTTCTTTCATATCTCCACTCAATCATATTTGGGTATCAAGCTTGTAGAGCTTGAGACTTTTGATCGTGCCTGCTGGGGATGAGTAGAGCTCATCAATGGATGAGTCAATACAGTCAATAATGTGTTTCGGGGTTGTATGTTGAGTATTGCACTTAGTTGACAACCATCATGACTGGGTGAAGTAGAATGCGTCTGCCTTTGTCATTAAGACTGGGAGCACTACTCAGTGGCAGGCCGACTTAGCTCCAAAAGAAATGGCCGCCTCTGACATGAGGACAGACGCCATGTGCAGCCGCTCCTAACATGGAGTACAAATGCTGCTCATCCTGTATCCCTGGATTAGGAGCCCTTACAGGGTACTATCAGCCTGACCAGCTGAGCCCAGGTTTTTTAGCAAGCTTGTTACTGCTCCCCCTCCTACTTTTCCATTCGGGCTTGGGACCGGCAAAGGCTAAGTTAAGTATGTACATATGTAAAAAGTGTAAACGATAACAATGCGTTTCTTTATTCGTAAATATCTTTGCTTAGCTTTGCTATGATTTTTACGAATAAAGAAACGCATTACTTTCGTTTACATTTTTACATTAAATTTTATATACTCTTAATCACGAGGTAACAAGACCAAATTCTACAAGTATTGAGCTCAATCGAGACATCAAGTACTCCAATAAGTACTTGATGTTTCGGTATCAGCATTGCAACCACTAGAGTACTAGAGTACTTGGTGACAAAAATACCACAGTATGACATCGGTTTGTTCTCTTTTGTGCTAATCACAGCGCTATTTAGAACGTATCGTGAATATTTTCCACTAAGTGCACAAGGCTGTGGCTGCAATACTCTCTGTTTCTGAACTTACAATATTTAGATGAACAAGCAGTTTAAATTCTCAAACAGAGGAAGAAAGGCGAAAGGGTATATAATTTAGCGATAAAAGCCTAGTTTTAATGTGCATTTTAAAAAATCTCATGTGTACATATTTTTACATACTTTCACATTAGTTTTAACTATTTAAATCTATTTTTAATATTTTTTCTATATTTTATTTCACATTGTTGCACTACATGCTTTTATATATATGTGTGTGTTTCAAAATTTCATCGATCAACAGAAGTTAAACTTTATTAAACCTTCCAACCTTGAGAAGGCCAACATTGAGTTGCCGAAATGTTGGATAATAAATTTTGACGGTTGATGTGTTTTTATCTATAATTGATCATAGGCCAAAACCTATAATAATGGAATTCTCTATGAAGGAAACTTATACTAATTAGTATGCTAATTATTAAATTTCCTTTATAGAGAAAACCAATATTGTAGGTTGGCCTATGATCAAATACCGATAGAAACACATCACCTTTCAAAATTTATTAACAGTTTCGGTCACCTACTGTCGGCCTTTTCAAGGTAGAAGGTTTAACACAATTTTTACTCTTGCTGATTTATGAAGTTCGTTTACGAATTAAATCTTATACTAAGAAAATGTGTTTAAATTATATTAACATTCGCGGGGGGGAATGGATAAAAGACTAAAAAGACAAAATTGCTGGAAGAGTTCACCACTGATGAGCCAGGCACACCCAATGTCTTTTCGGCGCAGTAAGAACAGTAGAATGCTTGAAATAAATATATTTTGCATAAATAGTTCAATTTCGAATAAATATAATTTTGTTAAGGAGCACGCTACATTTTTTTAAAAACTAGGAATTTCCTTATGGGATCTATGCAAGCCCGAATGTCAAATTGTGAAAAAATGGTGCGACCAAGCAAAAATCAGGCTTGGCCAACGATATTTGTGATAATATATTTTGAATAAATAGAACAATTTCGTATAAATAGAATATTGTAAATGAACACATTACCTTTTTAAAAAAACTACGACTTTTCTAATGGGATCTATACAAGACCGAATGTCAAATTTTGAAAAAGTGGTGCAACCAGGAAAAAACCAGGCTTGACCAACAATATTGTAATACATTGAGAAGGCAATGTAGGGCTACAAGGGCTTACCTTGGCGGCGAAAGCATTTGCAAAGGTTACGGAACATGGCTCTTGTCCTTCTTCGTTGGGTGACAGCGGTCTTGTGACGGTCCTGTGGCCGGCTGCTCCTTTTATAGCTTCAACGGCCTCTGGTAGAAGGAATATTTCTTGTCGTCGGGCTCTGTTTTTCCCGATCGCGTTAGCAGCCTGGATCCACAGTTTTATACTTTAATCCGACCTTCCAAGTCTATTTAGGATTTGTATTATCAACTATTTGGACAATAGCTAATACATTTAATTCATGCTTTGTGAAAAAAAGACATATTTTTGGTTACAAAGTAAATCATATTTTATTGATAGACATCATATTTTGATTACTAAGTAATATTTTATTGATAAATAACAGATTTTGATTACAAAGTCATTATATTTTATTGATAAAAATGATAGATTTTCAATACAAAGTAAATAATATTTTATTGAACGACGGATTTTGATCACAAAGTAAATAATATTTTATTGATGAACGAAAGATTCTGATTACAAGATAAATAATATTTAATTGATAAAAAACGTCTGAAAAATAATTCCTGCGTTCTAAAAGCTAATATTTATTATAGCGATATCTATATATATAAAAAAGAATGTTTGTGTGTTTGTATGTCCGGTATACAAATTCGCAGTAGTTCACTAATTCAAACCAAAATTTCCATACATAGGTAAAAGATAACGGGGAAGACGATAGGCTATTTTAAAAATATATAAATCAATTATTAAAACTATATATTCAAATTATTCTACTTAGCTCACGAACAGCGCCCTCTATCAAGTACTAAAAGGTTATAAATACGTTTAAAATCTAAATCTTCTCAATATTTTATTAATAATAGTTCGCTTGATAACACATATAATATAAATATTTATATAATAACTGCTCTAATTTGAAATATTTGGTAGGTTTTATTTATTTATATAATTTCATTTTTAGATATAACTGATCTAAATTGCCGTTTAAAATAACTGCTCTTGAAATATTTGGTATGTTTTATTTATTTATATATTTTCATTTTTAGATATAACTGATCTAATTCGCCGTTTAAAATAACTGCTCTAATTCGAAATATTTGGTATGTTTTATTTGTGTTCACTCTATTTCTATTTATTTGAAGTATTATAATTTCCATGTTTCAAAAACCTATTTCAAAAAGGTCGTTAGAAATATGTAAGGCCTGAAATAGTTTTACATGCGAATATTTATGATGCCAAACGTAGCTTAATGGTTGGGTGTGCGGCTTGGTATTTCCCCAACCTTGGTTCGAAACTTAGCCTGGGTGTTTTTTTTTTTATATTACTGAAGCAAAGTTTTTTTTTTACAGTACCAAAATTTCCATACATAGGTAAAAAAAAAATACGAGGAAAACGATAGGCTATTTTAAATTATATATAAATTAAATATTAAAACTATATATTCAAATTATTCTACTTAGCTCACGAAAAGCGCCCTCTATCAAGGTTATAAATACGTTTAAAATCGAAATCTTCTCAAAATTTTATTAATAATAGTGTTCGCTTAATAATTAGAATACTTGATCTAAATCGAAATATTTATAGACGCTCGCTCGGTTTGAAGATTTATATCGTAACTAAGCTGACTGTAAAGTTTGGAGCGGGACGTTTCACAAGAGTGACATCCACGGCGCCAATTTATAATTGTAACGAATAGTGTTTGAATAAAACATTTAATCGGGTAAACCCGGGCGTTGCCCGGGTCATTCGTCTAGTTTTCTATAATGAAAGAAACCTTTTAGGGCGGAAAGTGAACTTTTAATTACACATACACATCTTATATTTCTTGTCTATATTTTTGGTTACTTTTGTATATGTCTTGTATAATCTTTCATTTCTTGTCTATATTTTTGTCTTATTAGGAAGGCGAGACCACCTCCCTTTTGGTTGGGGCGGTCTTTTCTAAGGATATGATAGTTATTGAGTTTCAGTTTATGTGAAGTGCTTAGTTTAGTCTCTTGTAGGGCAATGATTTCTTCTAGTGCGATTTCCAACCAGCCAGTCCTGAACATCTACTGAATTGCATCAAATCCTCCAAAAAATACCTCTGGAAAAACCCCAGGACTATAATAGAAAAGCTGAGACAATGGGACCTACTGGAGATCGTTTAAACGACTTGAGGAATAAGCAACAACAACAACAACAGTAACATATTTTTGTATACTTTTGCATATCTCTTGTAAAATCTTATATATATATAAAATAGTTTTCAAATTTTTCATAACAGATGGCACGCTAATGCATCATATTACTCTTATATTTTTTGTCTACTTTTCAGCTACGTATAATACAGCTCAGTATAATAATCTTATATTTCTTGTTTACTTCATAGCTACTCATATGTACTTTTTTAATAGTTCTCCTATAAAACTATTTTAGTGGCGTATTATTCTTTTTAAAATAAAACAATTTCTACTGTCCTTACTGCGATGAAAAAATTAAAGGGAGGGCCTGGCTCATCTGAGATGAGCCAGGCCCTCCCTTTAATTTTTTCATCGCAGTAAGGACAGTAGAAATTGTTTTATTTTAAAAAGAATAATACGCCACTAAAATAGTTTTATAATTTGATAACAGATGGCGCTCTAGTACATCATAACATTAGTTCTCCTATACTTGGTTACTTTTGTGTACTTCTTGTATATGCACCACGCTGACAAGGACCACTATCCTCGTGTACGTGGTTAGTTTCTCGATTAATCACGAAAAGGCATTTGGCCAATATTCTGATATAATTAATAAATCAACGCTTAGTTGAATTGGCTCAAGTACATATGGCTCAAGTCATCCGAAACTTTTAGCTGCACAATCAAAATAGGCTTTTTTGACCCCAGTACAATTTCACTTAAATACTATTTTTCAAATAATTATTTTTATATTAGTCAACTATTTTTGAATTTTCCATGGGTAGAAATTTTAGAATGTATATATACACGAAATTTATACATACGAATGTGTATATATTTTTTTTACACGTAGAATTCCAACAATATTGTAACGTAGAAAATCAGAGGAACGACAAACTTCAGGATGACACAGCAATTTATTTAAGGTACAAATCAACATTTATAAGATACAAGTTAAGCAATGAGGGAAGTTTTAAGAGTAACAAAAAATACAAATAATATAATATATTTTAAAAATAATAATCTATACATAAAATATAATAAATACTTTTCTACATAGATCCTTCCCTATGGAAGCTGTGACCCACAGCTTGCAAATATTGTAGATACTGACATGGATCTATCGTGCTTCTGCCAAGGATTCCCTTAGTCTTTAAACTTTGTCCCTAGTAGCTTGACATATTTTCTCTTGCGGCGTTAAGAGAGGCTTCGGCGTCGTATCGTCAATAGGGACATTCTCTTACTTTAGGGAAGCTTGACTTTTACACGGTGGTAGAATCCTGGAGCCAGTCTTGGAAAATGTAGATCACAGAACTCAAGGCCTCGAGGTCTTCTCGGCAATCATCAGTTTGTCTTCCCTAATCTACCTCCCAGAATCTCCAACAATATTGTAACGTAGAAAATCAGGAAAGACAAACTTCAGGATGACACAGCAATTCATTTAAGGCACAAACACAAATAAACATTTATAAGATACACGTTAAGCAATGATGGAAGTTTCCAGAGTAGAAAAATATAAATAATATAAATATAAAAAATTAATAATCTGAATATAAAATAAAATACTTTGCTACAATATGAATAACTTAAATATTAACATAGATCTTCATTAAACCTATATATTGTCCATTCATATAAATTCTATATATGCACAAGAGCCAACACAGCCTGAAGATTATACGGTTAAGTTTTTATTCTATCAATAAAAGGCTGTGTCCAAAATATCTTAGTTGGAAAATAAACCAATGTTCGAGATGCAACACCATTTAGTTGCAAGATATCTCATAAACCCTATAGGAAAGTGAGGAAAGCCCTATCCAAACAAATGCCATCCACGTTAATTCCCAACATATTAACAGATTACAAAGTTTGCAAAGACAGATAAAATTGTTGTCAGAGTGCGGAAAATCGAAAACAAGTAGATTTAGAGAAAGATATTTTACTAATGGAGGGATTAAGGAATTTCTAGAAGACGGAATTTCATTTTGTGAGCCCTGATAGAATTTATCTAAGTCACGCGCGTGCGTTTAATCCTTCAACATTCTCTCTAAAGTGCCGTCCAGATTTATTTATTTCTAATTGTACCTGGAGTGTAAATCGTCTCAGAACTTCCAAGATATTTTAGATTGTTTCTTGGCTTAGCGTTTTAAGTGTTAAATTCGCAATATATTCGATCCAAGATAAATAAAATAATATCGGGACAGCTTACGATTTATAGAAGTAATTTCACTTCCTTCTTTTTTAGGATAAACAACAGCTTCACATATGTGTAGTTCATTGTTAAATATTGTTCATTTTCAATTCAACATGTACACTCATGGACAAAACTTAAGGAAGTTGTACCTTTTAGCATGTATATCGGGATTAAGACAATAACTATGAAAGTTATTTGATATACAGTGATCTTTATTGAATACATACGAGATAACTAATTGTGAACAAAATTGCCTCTGTCTATTTAAAATCCATTACACGATCAGGAAATACCTTCACCCTCCTTTATTTAATCCAATCTGTGAATAAAACCTTGCAAATGAACAATAAACCCTGTAGTTAATTTGGCACGTTCCCAAACTATTTCAGCATACCCATTACAACATTTTAACTAACATTCATACTATTAATTGTTTATCTACCATTTGACTAGTTTTCTAACTTTAATAACAAGCACACACATGTCTGTGTGTATATGTGCAAAACTTAATTTGAATAGATATATAAAGATAATGTATATGGCGTTTTTGTCCAACATATAGAGCCTTCTATCAGTAAAAGAAACGAAACTATATAATCATCAGTAGTAATTGTTTCATTATTTTTGCTCTATATTAGTTTATATAGGAAACATTTTTATAATCATTAAATAAAAAATACAAACATTTTAAAATATGTACCGCATAATAGACACCTATTTCATTAGAAAGGCATCAAAACAATTCATTTGGTAACTCTCTCCTCGATACAAAACGTTGAGATTATGATGAAGAATGAGTCATAACACCAGTTTTGGAAAATTCAGACAAAATTCAACCTATAAAGTTTATAGTATAAACCATGTTTTCGGGATATAGCTCTCATCAGTATAGAGGCGGCTTCAATTTAATTACATCCTATTAGAGGTGTAATGAAATAGTTCGAATTTTTTAAAAAGGTGTTTATGTTGATGAAGTGACAAGGCCGATTTTTAGAACAGAATACAGTATAAAGTTGCGGGATGTTGGTATACATATACCAAAATAGGCACCTCTCCCTTTAAAAATGCATTAAAATAACGCAGTGTTAATCACCCCAGTACAGAACACAATGGAGGCGATAAGAATTTGCCACAGCATCAGTTTCACAATATCACCATTGCGTTATATACAGGAGGGTGATAAACAGAATACATTGGTTTTTTTATGAATTTTTAACGGGAGAGGTGTCTATTTTGGCACATGAGTACCATCCTCCCGTAATATTTTGTATCCTGGCCTGAAAAAATAATTTCTGATAATTCATCAACTTAAGAACCTTTTTGTCTAATTCAACTTAATCGATAACTCCTCTTGTAGTGTTTTATTAAATCGAAGCTTCTTCCCCTGTACTGATGAGGGCCAAAGCCCGAAACCATGGCATAATGCTTGGCTTTTGTCTGAATTTTCCAAAACAGGTGTTGTGGCTCATTCTTTATCACCACCATAACATTCGATACTGGGGTGATGAACCACGAGCATTGCTTTAATATCTATTTAAAGGGAGAGGTGCCTCTTTTTGTATATGAATATCATCTTTCTGCAACTTTAAACGATACTTCGCGCCCTCAAAAAGCTTTGTTACATCACAGGGGATTAATAGTGGTCTCAATTGACGATTCAAATCGAGTCGACTCTTCATTAAAAAAGAGAATAAATAATCTGTTGTCAGAAAATTCACTTAAATCAAAGATAATTTAAAGGTAAAAAACACTATCATATTCTATTATTTACCTTCTTCAATCCAAAAACAAAAGATAAATAGATTATTTATAGATATATAACACTATTTAACGATATCGCGCTAATTCACATATAATACAGTTCCATATTGCAAGGAATCACGGAAGGGTAAACATTTTATTAAGACTGTGTTAAAGTGATTTAAAAGTGAATTTATTCGCCGACTATCTCTCCCTCGAGGTAAATGTGGAGAATGGAATGTGTGCCTTTATCGAATCAACTGGCCTGATTGTGGAATCCATGAAATATTAATAAGGTAGTCGACCATTACATCATGCATGTGTATCCCCACAGCATCTTGCACATTTTTACATTGAACACCAACAGTTCAACCGCCTATATAGAGAACAATGGTAAAATCATCATCATTTATTCCAATCAATCACTAAGCAATGACATAAGAATCCGCATAAATTGAGAAGGCTTACAAAATTACGTAATTATATTTTGAGTCAAAAGACGACCCATTGAATACATTTATATAAAAAAGGGCATACGTGGATGTGTTAAAGAAAAAATATATTTTTCTCTAAATATTTCGAGGGATTTCTCACTCTTATAATTTTTCGCACAAAAAACTGCCCGCGTGGGTTCGAATCTCATCTTCGTCGCCAATGTTTTATCCTCTTATGGAAATTAGGATTTAGGAAAGGCAAGTAGGTGACAAAATTTGATAGTTTTTTTTATTTATTCTTCCTTATATAGACGTATGATGATGATGACAAATAAAAGCCAATGACAACAATAATCTTTTGTCAATCCACAAATAGGTAATTTGCATATTCTTTTAGATCACATGGAAACAATTTTGTCGTTCATGTGATCTACAAAAATTGTATTTACCTTTATATTTATTGTGTAATAAATTGATAAATAGGGAGAAATCCCTCGAAATATTTTGAGAAAATTGCTTTTTCTTCCTTCACAGATCCACAGGTACCTTTTTATATAAATATATTCATATTTATTTAAAAGATGAAAATGGCCACAAATCTTCTCATTCTTGACTCTTAGATAGTTTTCCATGGTTCCAATTATATGCTGCTCTTTACCTTTTTCAGCGCCAAAAATAATTGTGGGGAATAAGCTGATTTTTAACTGGAAAAGTAATTTTATATGTAAATTAACTTAAATCTTACTAAATTAATATATAAGAACTATTGTATAACTTGTCTCCCATGTGATACCATATATTTAATCCTTATATCAAGGTATTTCATTTACTCCATCGATTGCCTCTGTTGGTGATCGTTTTCCTGGGGCGGTATTTAGTTGCCTTGTGCTCATTTCTTTCTTCTGAAGATTAAAACAACCAAAACGACGCAATCTCTCGATATAATATATTGACACGTGGAAAATTAGGGAAGACAAAAACTTCAGGAGGAAACAACAATTTATTTCAGGCAAGGACAAACTATGAAATGGTAAACAAAAGATAAGCCACGAGGGATATTTACAGAGTAGCAAAATATAAACATAAAAATGACCACTCTGTTAATAAAAATAATAAAAATTAATAAATACTTTGTTAAAATATTGTTAATAAAACTATTACATGGTTCACACAACAGCGTGAAAAGAACGTTAAGAGAAGAACAATCTACGAAACATTAACAAAATCATATTTACATGCGTGGTAAGGACAAAATACTCAGGAGATAAGTTTCTCCTGAAGAAACTTATCTCCTGAGTATTTTGTCCTTACCACGCATGTAATTGGGAAGATTTTACCTCGGTTAAAAATCATATTTAAAAAACTCTCAATTGCTGATAAATTTATTTACCGTGACTTATTATGTGTAAGTTCTAATATTTTGTTATTTATTTATGTTGGGATCGGTGCACGAGTGATATAAACCGTTGGTTTTCCACAGGCGCGACCGGGATCGAATCCAGCGTTGGGCACCTTTTTTCTAATTAAGAAATTTCACCAAAGGCCCCCGAATTCTTGCAAAAACTCAACCCCACCAGTGAGTGCAAGTAACTAAACGGACCTATGGCACACTTTTGAGTGAAAAAGTCGAATTTCTTAGCACATTAGACATGTGTTGCATTTACAGTAAAAGTAATCGTCAACTACTGCCTACCATGATTATCATGGCCCGTATCACGTGCATTAGGGATCATCAAAAATATATTTCAAGTGTAAAAATTGGAAATTGGTGAGGAAGTGGTTGGAATTGCCTTTATATTTTGTAGATCATAATGTGAGATAACCCGCGTACAACTGACCTATTCACCTTCATATGAATCGTCTTTAAGATGGGTTTTTTTTAAATATCAAAATGCATAATGTTCATGAGGTTTTACGTTTATAAGAAATAGCCATACAAATATTGCTTTACATGGTCTCTTAAACCATAATTTAAAGATTAATAAATACAGATAGAGAAGATTTGTCTTAGAAAACAAATGTTGTGGTTTCTATTTTAAAAGATCAAGTAGAACATCGGTCGGGTTTTGAACCCGCGCCAAATGGGCCAGCATCGCGCGTGTCTCGCCTCATTCATCCGTTATGTCTTCAGAATTGTCTCGGGAACCAATTGAGCGCAAAGTTAACAGAAAGAATGGAAGCTGTACAGCGCTCACATTGGGAATAGTGAACTTAGAGAACCTTCAGAATATGGCTGTGAAGTTCAAACGATAATGTGAATTGTGCAAGATATTTGAACACATTTATCCAGTTTTGTATGAAAATCGAATTATGAAAGCACCTTTAACAATAGCTTTAACGTACCGCGTTGCCAATAAAAACAAACTATCGCAATATTAGTTGATGTGAAGCCTGTATCATTACCGTAACATACTATTATTCTTCCATATTGTCAAAGATGACATATCCTTAGGTTCAATTAGGAACGAGGTTCTTCGAACACAGGAAGCAGACGCATTTTTGGTGTGACTAAATATTATCAGCGGAGTGGGAATCTTATGTAAACAAAACATCTGGAACCCATCTTCTGCGTTGTGAAGGTTTATTGGCTCGGGGGTCTCTTTCAACTAGAGAGTGACGATTTGAGCTTTGACCTTTAAGCCTAACATATTTCTTTCTATTTTACGACACCCAGGACTGTGTTGCAAACTTGACTTATGGTTGAACGCCGTTAAAAATAGCTCAAAGGCAACCAAGTAAGACATTGGCTCACGCAAATGAGCGTTAATACACAATTGTTAATGGACTTTAAGATTTTTGCCAACTGTCGGATAAATAGGACGCGTAGATGTTTTAACAATTATAAAATTGGTAAATATATTCACATTTCTACAACCGGTTGGCCAAATATAATGCTTTTGATTCACATAAGCACATGTTGGTGTGAAAAGTAAATAGATAAAAATAGGCTATCAGAGAGGCTATCCTTCACCCTCTGTATCTCCCAATCTCCATCGATGAAGTTATGTTTCCCTTATTTAAGTTCATGTCTAACTTAAGACAAGTCAATTAAGGTCAAAAATACTTGGATTGACCAGGTAACATAAGTAAATACTATTGGTGACGTTTCAAAAGAATCTTAAAAATATAGTCCTAAAATATGGTATTAGTCCTAAAATATGGTAAAAGATATTGCATAATATCCTAAGAAATATTTTATTTATTGCTGTTGTTGCTTATTCCTCAAGTCGTTTAAACGATTTCCATTAGGTTCCGTTGTCTCAGCTTTTCTATTATAGCCCTGAGGTTTTCTCAAATGTATTTTTTGGATGATTTGAGACAATTCAATAAATGTTTAGGACTGGGTGGTTGGGAATCGCATTTGGAGCATTTCGGGAATGTTTTGATTTTTACATTAAATTTGAGCATTCTAAGATGTGCTGTTCGTAATCTTGAAATCGCAGTTTGTTCTTCCCTAGTAAGGGTGTAGAAAGAAGATTCGTTAGGAATGGGGGTGTACCAGGGGTGGTTTAGGGTGGATTTCCAGAAAGAGGTTATTTTTTGTTTGTGGAATAAATTCCTGAATAGGTGAGTTGGGAGTTCTCAGTAACTGTATTTATTAATAAGAAATACAACTATTAAACACGAATATTTCTTTTACAAATGGAAAACAAACTTTTTACTGTCCTTACTGCAATGAAAAATAGTGGGAAGACTTGGTTCATCAGTGGGGAACCCTCCAGCGGTTTTGGCAATTTAATTCACCAGACCTCTTTTTAGGGATCTAATACTGTATTGATAAAGTCTTCTTATATATTTTCATTACAGTAAGGACAGTATAAAGTTTGTTTTATTTGTAAAAGAAAAATTCCTGATCGAGATAGTTGTATTTCTCATCGATAGATGGCGCGTTATCACATATAATAAAGCGTCTGTTCGTTGAAGCCGAATAGGATTGGTCCATTCTGTGTGACGTGTTCAAACCTGATTGGCTTGCCCCCCCCACTTAAGTGACGTGGCCGGCTGAGATGGTACTGACCACGGGATGAGATGGGACTGACCACGGGTTGAGATGTGACTGACCACGGGTTGAGATGGGACTGAGCACGGGATGAGATGGGACTGAGCACGGGATGAGATGGGACTGATCACGGGATGAGATGGTACTGACCACGGGTTGAGATGGGACTGAGCACGGGATGAGATGGGACTGAGCACGGGATGAGATGGGACTGAGCACGGGATGAGATGGAAATGATCACGGAATGAGATGGGAATGATCACGGGATGAGATGGGACTGAACACGGGATGAGATGGGACTGAGCACGGGATGAGATGGGATTGAGCACGGGATGAGATGGGACTGACAGCGGGATGAGATGGGACTGAGCACGGGATGAGATGGGACTGACAGCGGGATGAGATGGGACTGACCACGGGATGAGATGGGACTGAGTACGGGATGAGATGGGACTGAGCAAAGGATGAGATGGGACTGACCACGGGATGAGATGGGACTGAGCACGGGATGAGATGGGAATGATCACGGGATGAGATGGGAATGATCACGGGATGAGATGGGACTAAGCACGGGATGAGATGGGACTGAGGACGGGATGAGATGGGAATGATCACGGGTTGAGATGGGACTGAGCACGGGATGAGATGGGACTGACAGCGGGATGAGATGGGACTGACCACGGGATGAGATGGGACTGAGCACGGGATGAGATGGGACTGAGCACGGGATGAGATGGGACTGAGCACGGGATGAGATGTGAATGATCACGGGTTGAGATGGGAATGATCACGGGATGAGATGGGACTGAGCACGGGATGAGATGGGACTGAGCAAGGGATGAGATGGGACTGAGCACAGATGAGATGGGACTGACAGCGGGATGAGATGGGACTGAGCACGGGATGAGATGGGGCTGAGCACGGGATGGGATGGGACTGAGCACGGAATGAGATGGGACTGACCACGGGATGAGATGGGACTGACCACGGGATGAGATGGGACTGAGCAAGGGATGAGATGGGACTGAGCATGGGATGAGATGGGACTTACAGCGGGATGAGATGGGACTGAGCACGGGATGAGATGGGGCTGAGCACGGGATGGGATGGGACTGAGCACGGAATGAGATGGGACTGACCACGGGATGAGATGGTACTGACCACGGGATGAGATGGGACTGACCACGGGTTGAGATGGGACTGAGCATGGGATGAGATGGGACTGAGCACGGGATGAGATGGGAATGATCACGGGATGCGATGGGAATGATCACGGGATGAGATGGGACTGACCACGGGATGAGATGGGAATGATCACGGGATGAGATGAACCTGACCACGGGATGAGATGGGACTGAGCACGGGATGAGATGAAACTGACCACGGGATGAGATGGGACTGAGCACGGGATGAGATGGGAATGATCACGGGATGAGATGGGAATGATCACGGGATGAGATGGAACTGAACACGGGATGAGATGGGACTGAGCACGGGATGAGATGGGACTGACAGCGGGATGAGATGGGACTGACCACGGGATGAGATGGGACTGAGCACGGGATGAGATGGGACTGAGCACGGGATGGGATGGGACTGAGCACGGGATGATATGGGACTGAGCACGTGATGAGATGGGAATGATCACGGGATGAGATGGGAATGATCACGGGGTGAGTTGGGACTGAGCACGGGAGGAGATGGGACTGAGCACGGGATGAGATGGGACTGAGCACGGGATGAGATGGGACTGACAGCGGGATGAGATGGGACTGACCACGGGATGAGATGGGACTGACAGCGAGATGAGATTGGACTGAGCACGGGATGAGATGAAACTGACCACGGGATGAGAAGGGCCTGATCACGGGATGAGATGGGAATGATCACGGGATGAGATGGGACTGAACACGGGATGAGAAGGGCCTGACCACGGGATGAGATGAAACTGACCACGGGATGAGATGGGACTGAGCACGGGATGAGATGAAACTGACCACGGGATGAGATGGGACTGAGCACGGGATGAGATGGGAATGATCACGGGATGAGATGGGAATGATCACGGGATGAGATGGGAATGATCACGGGATGAGATGGGACTGAACACGGGATGAGAAGGGCCTGACCACGGGATGAGATGGGACTGAGCACGGGATGAGATGGGAATGATCACGGGATGAGATGGGACTGAACACGGGATGAGAAGGGCCTGACCACGGGATGAGATGGGACTGAGCACGGGATGAGATGGGACTGACCACGGGATGAGATGGTACTGACCACGGGATGAGATGGGACTGACCACGGGTTGAGATGGGACTGAGCATGGGATGAGATGGGACTGAGCACGGGATGAGATGGGACTGAGCACGGGATGAGATGGAAATGATCACGGGATGAGATGGGAATGATCACGGGATGAGATGGGACTGAACACGGGATGAGATGGGACTGAGCACGGGATGAGATGGGACTGAGCACGGGATGAGATGGGACTGAAAGCGGGATGAGATGGGACTGACAGCGGGATGAGATGGGACTGACCACGGGATGAGATGGAACTGAGCACGGGATGAGATGGGACTGAGCAAGGGATGAGATGGGACTGACCACGGGATGAGATGAAACTGACCACGGGATGAGATGAAACTGACCACGGGATGAGATGGGACTGAGCACGGGATGAGATGAAACTGACCACGGGATGAGATGGGACTGATCACGGGATGAGATGGTACTGACCACGGGTTGAGATGGGACTGAGCACGGGATGAGATGGGACTGAGCACGGGATGAGATGGGACTGAGCACGGGATGAGATGGAAATGATCACGGAATGAGATGGGAATGATCACGGGATGAGATGGGACTGAACACGGGATGAGATGGGACTGAGCACGGGATGAGATGGGATTGAGCACGGGATGAGATGGGACTGACAGCGGGATGAGATGGGACTGAGCACGGGATGAGATGGGACTGACAGCGGGATGAGATGGGACTGACCACGGGATGAGATGGGACTGAGTACGGGATGAGATGGGACTGAGCAAAGGATGAGATGGGACTGACCACGGGATGAGATGGGACTGAGCACGGGATGAGATGGGAATGATCACGGGATGAGATGGGAATGATCACGGGATGAGATGGGACTAAGCACGGGATGAGATGGGACTGAGGACGGGATGAGATGGGAATGATCACGGGTTGAGATGGGACTGAGCACGGGATGAGATGGGACTGACAGCGGGATGAGATGGGACTGACCACGGGATGAGATGGGACTGAGCACGGGATGAGATGGGACTGAGCACGGGATGAGATGGGACTGAGCACGGGATGAGATGTGAATGATCACGGGTTGAGATGGGAATGATCACGGGATGAGATGGGACTGAGCACGGGATGAGATGGGACTGAGCAAGGGATGAGATGGGACTGAGCACAGATGAGATGGGACTGACAGCGGGATGAGATGGGACTGAGCACGGGATGAGATGGGGCTGAGCACGGGATGGGATGGGACTGAGCACGGAATGAGATGGGACTGACCACGGGATGAGATGGGACTGACCACGGGATGAGATGGGACTGAGCAAGGGATGAGATGGGACTGAGCATGGGATGAGATGGGACTTACAGCGGGATGAGATGGGACTGAGCACGGGATGAGATGGGGCTGAGCACGGGATGGGATGGGACTGAGCACGGAATGAGATGGGACTGACCACGGGATGAGATGGTGACCACGGGATGAGATGGGACTGACCACGGGTTGAGATGGGACTGAGCATGGGATGAGATGGGACTGAGCACGGGATGAGATGGGAATGATCACGGGATGCGATGGGAATGATCACGGGATGAGATGGGACTGACCACGGGATGAGATGGGAATGATCACGGGATGAGATGAACCTGACCACGGGATGAGATGGGACTGAGCACGGGATGAGATGAAACTGACCACGGGATGAGATGGGACTGAGCACGGGATGAGATGGGAATGATCACGGGATGAGATGGGAATGATCACGGGATGAGATGGAACTGAACACGGGATGAGATGGGACTGAGCACGGGATGAGATGGGACTGACAGCGGGATGAGATGGGACTGACCACGGGATGAGATGGGACTGAGCACGGGATGAGATGGGACTGAGCACGGGATGGGATGGGACTGAGCACGGGATGATATGGGACTGAGCACGGGATGAGATGGGAATGATCACGGGATGAGATGGGAATGATCACGGGGTGAGTTGGGACTGAGCACGGGAGGAGATGGGACTGAGCACGGGATGAGATGGGACTGAGCACGGGATGAGATGGGACTGACAGCGGGATGAGATGGGACTGACCACGGGATGAGATGGGACTGACAGCGAGATGAGATTGGACTGAGCACGGGATGAGATGAAACTGACCACGGGATGAGAAGGGCCTGATCACGGGATGAGATGGGAATGATCACGGGATGAGATGGGACTGAACACGGGATGAGAAGGGCCTGACCACGGGATGAGATGAAACTGACCACGGGATGAGATGGGACTGAGCACGGGATGAGATGAAACTGACCACGGGATGAGATGGGACTGAGCACGGGATGAGATGGGAATGATCACGGGATGAGATGGGAATGATCACGGGATGAGATGGGAATGATCACGGGATGAGATGGGACTGAACACGGGATGAGAAGGGCCTGACCACGGGATGAGATGGGACTGAGCACGGGATGAGATGGGAATGATCACGGGATGAGATGGGACTGAACACGGGATGAGAAGGGCCTGACCACGGGATGAGATGGGACTGAGCACGGGATGAGATGGGACTGACCACGGGATGAAATGGTACTGACCACGGGATGAGATGGGACTGACCACGGGTTGAGATGGGACTGAGCATGGGATGAGATGGGACTGAGCACGGGATGAGATGGGACTGAGCACGGGATGAGATGGAAATGATCACGGGATGAGATGGGAATGATCACGGGATGAGATGGGACTGAACACGGGATGAGATGGGACTGAGCACGGGATGAGATGGGACTGAGCACGGGATGAGATGGGACTGAAAGCGGGATGAGATGGGACTGACAGCGGGATGAGATGGGACTGACCACGGGATGAGATGGAACTGAGCACGGGATGAGATGGGACTGAGCAAGGGATGAGATGGGACTGACCACGGGATGAGATGAAACTGACCACGGGATGAGATGAAACTGACCACGGGATGAGATGGGACTGAGCACGGGATGAGATGAAACTGACCACGGGATGAGATGGGACTGAGCACGGGATGAGATGGGAATGATCACGGGATGAGATGGGAATGATCACGGGATGAGATGGAACTGAACACGGGATGAGATGGGACTGAGCACGGGATGAGATGGGACTGACAGCGGGATGAGATGGGACTGACCACGGGATGAGATGGGACTGAGCACGGGATGAGATGGGACTGAGCACGGGATGGGATGGGACTGAGCACGGGATGAGATGGGACTGAGCACGGGATGAGATGGGAATGATCACGGGATGAGATGGGAATGATCACGGGGTGAGTTGGGACTGAGCACGGGATGAGATGGGACTGAGCACGGGATGAGATGGGACTGAGCACGGGATGAGATGGGACTGACAGCGGGATGAGATGGGACTGACCACGGGATGAGATGGGACTGACAGCGGGATGAGATGGGACTGAGCACGGGATGAGATGAAACTGACCACGGGATGAGATGGGACTGACCACGGGATGAGATGGAACTGAGCACGGGATGAGATGACTGAGCAAGGGATGAGATGGGACTGACCACGGGATGAGATGAAACTGACCACGGGATGAGATGAAACTGACCACGGGATGAGATGGGACTGAGCACGGGATGAGATGAAACTGACCACGGGATGAGATGGGACTGAGCACGGGATGAAATGGGAATGATCACGGGATGAGATGGGAATGATCACGGGATGAGATGGAACTGAACACGGGATGAGATGGGACTGAGCACGGGATGAGATGGGACTGAGCAAGGGATGAGATGGGACTGAGCACAGATGAGATGGGACTGACAGCGGGATGAGATGGGACTGAGCACGGGATGAGATGGGGCTGAGCACGGGATGGGATGGGACTGAGCACGGAATGAGATGGGACTGACCACGGGATGAGATGGGACTGAGCACGGGATGAGATGGGACTGAGCAAGGGATGAGATGGGACTGAGCATGGGATGAGATGGGACTGACAGCGGGATGAGATGGGACTGAGCACGGGATGAGATGGGGCTGAGCACGGGATGGGATGGGACTGAGCACGGAATGAGATGGGACTGACCACGGGATGAGATGGTACTGAGCACGGAATGAGATGGGACTGACCACGGGATGAGATGGTACTGACCACGGGATGAGATGGGACTGACCACGGGTTGAGATGGGACTGAGCATGGGATGAGATGGGACTGAGCACGGGATGAGATGGGAATGATCACGGGATGCGATGGGAATGATCACGGGATGAGATGGGACTGACCACGGGATGAGATGGGAATGATCACGGGATGAGATGAACCTGACCACGGGATGAGATGGGACTGAGCACGGGATGAGATGGGAATGATCACGGGATGAGATGGGAATGATCACGGGATGAGATGGAACTGAACACGGGATGAGATGGGACTGAGCACGGGATGAGATGGGACTGACAGCGGGATGAGATGGGACTGACCACGGGATGAGATGGGACTGAGCACGGGATGAGATGGGACTGAGCACGGGATGGGATGGGACTGAGCACGGGATGATATGGGACTGAGCACGGGATGAGATGGGAATGATCACGGGATGAGATGGGAATGATCACGGGGTGAGTTGGGACTGAGCACGGGATGAGATGGGACTGAGCACGGGATGAGATGGGACTGAGCACGGGATGAGATGGGACTGACAGCGGGATGAGATGGGACTGACCACGGGATGAGATGGGACTGACAGCGAGATGAGATTGGACTGAGCACGGGATGAGATGAAACTGACCACGGGATGAGAAGGGCCTGATCACGGGATGAGATGGGAATGATCACGGGATGAGATGGGACTGAACACGGGATGAGAAGGGCCTGACCACGGGATGAGATGAAACTGACCACGGGATGAGATGGGACTGAGCACGGGATGAGATGAAACTGACCACGGGATGAGATGGGACTGAGCACGGGATGAGATGGGAATGATCACGGGATGAGATGGGAATGATCACGGGATGAGATGGGAATGATCACGGGATGAGATGGGACTGAACACGGGATGAGAAGGGCCTGACCACGGGATGAGATGGGACTGAGCACGGGATGAGATGGGACTGACAGCGGGATGAGATGAAACTGACCACGGGATGAGATGGGACTGAGCACGGGATGAGATGGGAATGATCACGGGATGAGATGGGACTGAACACGGGATGAGAAGGGCCTGACCACGGGATGAGATGGGACTGAGCACGGGATGAGATGGGACTGACCACGGGATGAGATGGTACTGACCACGGGATGAGATGGGACTGACCACGGGTTGAGATGGGACTGAGCATGGGATGAGATGGGACTGAGCACGGGATGAGATGGGACTGAGCACGGGATGAGATGGAAATGATCACGGGATGAGATGGGAATGATCACGGGATGAGATGGGACTGAACACGGGATGAGATGGGACTGAGCACGGGATGAGATGGGACTGAGCACGGGATGAGATGGGACTGAAAGCGGGATGAGATGGGACTGACAGCGGGATGAGATGGGACTGACCACGGGATGAGATGGAACTGAGCACGGGATGAGATGGGACTGAGCAAGGGATGAGATGGGACTGACCACGGGATGAGATGAAACTGACCACGGGATGAGATGAAACTGACCACGGGATGAGATGGGACTGAGCACGGGATGAGATGAAACTGACCACGGGATGAGATGGGACTGAGCACGGGATGAGATGGGAATGATCACGGGATGAGATGGGAATGATCACGGGATGAGATGGAACTGAACACGGGATGAGATGGGACTGAGCACGGGATGAGATGGGACTGACAGCGGGATGAGATGGGACTGACCACGGGATGAGATGGGACTGAGCACGGGATGAGATGGGACTGAGCACGGGATGGGATGGGACTGAGCACGGGATGAGATGGGACTGAGCACGGGATGAGATGGGAATGATCACGGGATGAGATGGGAATGATCACGGGGTGAGTTGGGACTGAGCACGGGATGAGATGGGACTGAGCACGGGATGAGATGGGACTGAGCACGGGATGAGATGGGACTGACAGCGGGATGAGATGGGACTGACCACGGGATGAGATGGGACTGACAGCGGGATGAGATGGGACTGAGCACGGGATGAGATGAAACTGACCACGGGATGAGATGGGACTGACCACGGGATGAGATGGAACTGAGCACGGGATGAGATGACTGAGCAAGGGATGAGATGGGACTGACCACGGGATGAGATGAAACTGACCACGGGATGAGATGAAACTGACCACGGGATGAGATGGGACTGAGCACGGGATGAGATGAAACTGACCACGGGATGAGATGGGACTGAGCACGGGATGAAATGGGAATGATCACGGGATGAGATGGGAATGATCACGGGATGAGATGGAACTGAACACGGGATGAGATGGGACTGAGCACAGGATGAGATGGGACTGAGCACGGGATGAGATGGGACTGACAGCGGGATGAGATGGGACTGAGCACGGGATGAGATGGGACTGAGCACGGGATGAGATGGGACTGAGCACGGGATGAGATGGGAATGATCACGGGATGAGATGGGAATGATCACGGGATGAGATGGGACTGAACACGGGATGAGAAGGGCCTGACCACGGGATGAGATGGGACTGAGCACGGGATGAGATGGGACTGACAGCGGGATGAGATGGGACTGACCACGGGATGAGATGGGACTGAGCACGGGATGAGATGGGACTGAGCAAGGGATAATAAAGCGTCTTTTCGTTGAAGCCGAATAGGATTGGTCCATTCTGTGTGACGTGGCGTGTGACGTGACGTCGGCAATTTATTCGATGAATATTTGAGGAATAATATTTTTTAAATAATTTTATTTTTTAATTTAGCTTGATATTTTATTTTTATAAACAATGTCTCCTAAAAGAGCCCTTTCTATTGTTGAGGCCATCGAAGCAAAGCAACGTCGTATTGAACAGCAGCGACAAAGACGTTTAAATTCACCCGTAAGAGAACGGCATAATGAACAACAACGGCAATACCGAATGAATATGAGCGAAAATCAAAGAGCCCTTTAAAGGGAAAACAGTAGGCTGAGGATGCAAAGAATTCGACAGGGAGATAATCTACCTTTGCAACAGGGACATGTTTCGAGGAAGATCAAATTCCCCTGCACTTTTGTGGCCAACTTGATCAAGTTTGCCCAAAATGTAGAGCAAAGTATTTCGAATTGGAACAAACGACATACAGTAAAACTTTTCATAAATGCTGTTCCAAAGGAAAAGTCGAACTTGAACCGATTCAAACCTCTCAATCCACCTGCTCTAGCCGATCCCGTCCTTGGACGGGCTTTTCTACTAGTTGCCTAATAATTAACGATATTTATTATCGTATTTCCATCCCTGCCATTATAGCCCACAGAACTAGCTATAGGAGATGTGGTGTAATTTAGTGGTGGAGTGATGCATATGAGACTTCCCCCCTCAGCGCGGTGTGTCGAGAGAGAGAGAGAGTAACAGAGTATCCAATAATCCAGTGATTATCTCCCGCCAAAATGTACTTAGCGTTTTGCCGATATAATGAGGAGGGCTCTCTTTCTTTACTTCGAGAGCATTGGGATTGTTTCAAAGAAGAAATAGATTTCGCAAATTGATTTAATACCTCAATTAATTTCCAGTATCTTCTAACCTCTAACTGCTTACATCTAAATTCTCAAATAAATATAATTAAAATTATAAATCTATGTGTTTGTTACTCTTCTCCATCACAAACCTACTGAATAAATAATTGAGAAATTTTACATGTCGGTAGTTGTAGATTAACATACACCTATAGGATATTCAAAGCTTATGCAAATTATATCAATAACAATTTGAATATTTTGAAGTTATAAATGATGAATAGTGTTGAAAGATATAAAAATGATTATTATAACTATTATTACTACTAATATCGATGCTCATTATTTTTTTCCGCGCTCGAAATCACAAAGGCCACAAGAAATCAGTATTAAAAGAGAGAGAGGCAATTGTATAGCAAATACAATGATATCTTCCTAGAAATTCCGCACAATATTAACATGAACTGATCGGTCCGAGTTCATGGAACTTGTTGTTTTACAATAATCCTTATGGATCCTATCGTATATCGAGTTTATGGTCCAGGTAGCGCCTCTGTGATGGATTCCTTAAACCAAGGGAAATCGGGAGGGGCAACAATAATTTATTTCCCCCGCGTGCACCATTCTCTTTATGCAAACTCTACACGACACGCCTTACTCAAACTATCTACAAAGGTTTAGAATACTAGGTTATATATTTTTAATTAAAAAGGTATATATTGGATCAAAATATCATTTATTTTACCAATATTTCAGTTGGCTAAACGCCAACCTTTAACAAGGTATGGCAATCACCCAACTGAAATATTAGTAAAATAAATGATATTCTGATCCAATATATGCCTTTTTAATTAAATATTTATTTATGGATTGCTCTATTTTCAAAAGGGTTATATATATTACATGTTTCTATATGGTGTAAGATACAGATAAACATGCGATGGATAGAATCCTATTAACTGGGACACGAGGGGTAGCTAGGTCAGGAGCTTCAAAATCCTATTTACCAATTTTAATACCTCATAGATTCTAACAATTTATTTAGATACTCCAGGTTCCTGGAGTGTACAGAAGTCGTCAACTACCCGTGGATTTTAACTACAGAATCCACGGGTAGTTGGCGATTTCTTATGCTCCAAGCACTACAGGTTGAGAAAGGACAAGACCCGAAAAATAAGTCATCTATAATTTATTTTAAAATCGTTAAGGGAAGTTAGTTATAATTACTTAATCAATATAAATATTTTTTATCAATATAAATAATTGTCGTAAAGATAGAGGTTGCCTGGCCGTATTTCATAGTTCTTAAAATTAAAGATACTTCGGCCAGTAAATCTTTAAAAAAAAAGAATTACCGAATTGGCCGAAGTATCTTTAATTTTAAGAACTATAAATAATTGTATAAAGTTAAAAAATAATCGCGAGATTATCTAAACATCAAATAAATAATTATATGCGAATAAATATGAATTATGGAAAAATTGTTTGAGCTTTATTTATTTGAAAATGGGAGATTATCTTTTGCACTACGAGCGGTTTAGATTAGGATCACGTATTTGGGACAGATTATGCGCGCAAACCAAGATTTACCGCGGTATTTCATGTAGATGGTCGTTTTATAATTGTGAAGGGAAATGGAATGCGATTAAAGTCTATTATATTCTCTTCAATGACATATAAATTGGATGTGCATCTATAATCCAAAAATAATAGCATATCGAGAATATAAATATGCCCAATTTGGTTATGATAATAGAGTAATGTTTGTTTTTCTAAGCTCAACTTTTCAACGTCTTAAGACAAAGTCGGAAAGCAATTGTTCGCTAGGCAGCCTCACAAGGGATCTCGTTTACCGCGATGTTCTTCCACTAGGCCGCGCAACGCAATTGTTGTGCTGCTGGAAACAACAACATTTGTTTGTAAATTCCCGGGATTGGATAATAGAGTCGGTTCTATTCCGATATAAGAAGATATTAGGAATGATATTGTTTGGGATCTCAACGGCGAGTTGGTTGAATTGATGGGGATGATAATCATTATCCATATATCGACCTGCGGGGAATTCTGACGAAGAGACGCCGCCGACAACTCGTTTACTTGACGGCTGCGTTGTTTGGACATTCCTCTAGAGCTAACGTGGACGATGAGAGATGGGTAAGTTGACAATTCTGAACGTCGTGCAAGAAAACCTTTGTACCTCGAAGGATTCAAACTTGGTCTAAAGAATAGAGTGGTGGGGGATTGACTGGCAGGTGTACCCAGGTAGAATGATCGGCTGCGAACTTGCACAAGTCGCCATTATTTCCTACCTACAGAGAGAAATGGTTTATGCGCAATTAATTAGCATAAGTTTGTGAAAGCTTACAACTTTATGCGCGAGCCCCATGTAGATGTCCATTAATGCAATAAATTACAATTGAAAAGCCTTTTATGTTAGCACAGATAAGTTTTATTGATGACTTGCGCTATGGAATAATTATCAACTAAGCGTTTAACAATTTTTATCTTTTTGAATATCGGCAATTTTTTTTTGATACTCCTTCTCTCAATCTAAAGCTATGCCTATGGAAGGATTATAAAGATCCGAATATTTGCACTTTAACGAATAAAGAAACGCATTGCTACTGTTTATATATATATATATATTATTTAATGATATTATTAAAAATAAACACATTGCCAGTCAATTTTTTTATTACAAATTTTAGATGAGGAAGATCACAAATGGGATCATAAACTGTTAAATGGGAGCAACCACTGGTTCCATTTATGTATAATGGACCTTACTTACTCATGTTAGCCTCACTTAATCCAGCCATTATACAGCCAGCCATTATTTAGAGAGCCTAACCATTTTCCAGAGAATTTTTGATAGAGTTTGACAGCGTGGGATAATACAAACTTTCTAAGTAGGATATCGATGTACACTGAGAGCGCTCTTTTTGTCGAGTTCTATATTTAATAAGCTTATAAGAGAAATATTTAATAGATAGAATCCATTTTCTCTTTATATATATAATATCTCTAAAAGGATTTTTAATATATTTAAATATATTATGATGCATTAGCGCGCCATCTGTTATTTTTACTTTTTTTCCATTGCAGTAAGGGCAGTAGAAATTGTTTAATTTTCAAAAGAATCATACGCATATATAATAGTTTCGAATTTTCATACTTGAATATACTTTATAAATATAAAATTTTTAACGGCCCACTATTTATTAAAATATAAATAAATAAAACTTAGGAACACTATATACACTGTATAACAAAAAAATCGACGCACCAAGAAGGAGTTGTCAGATTAGGACAAATATTGGTGTATGTAAAGAGCATGTATAGGGGAAAAAACGATTAAAATTTCAAAACAATTAATTGTTTTATTTCAGAGTTTGATCGTCACAAATTGAGAATGTCAATATGTCGTTGGACCCCCACTGGCCTGGATGCAGGCTGCCGGCGTGTCATGGACTAATAAAGATTCCGGATGGTGTGCTGCGGGATTTCTTGCCAAATTGTCTCCAACTGTCGGGCTAAATAGTCAACATTCCTGGATGGTTGCAATCGCCTTCCCATCACGTCCCAGATGTCCTCTATGGGCGAGAGATCAGGCGACCTTGCTGGCCACGGAAGAGTTCGGCAAGATTGAAGACAATCCATAGTAACACGTGCCGTGTTTGGCCGGGCATTATCTTGTTGAAAAGTAAGCCCGGGGTGATGTGAGAGGAACGGCAACAAAACAGGCCGTAGAATATCATCTACGTACCGTTGTGCTGTCAGGGTGCCAGGAATGACTACCAATGGGGTCCTGCTATCAAATGAAATGGCACCCCAGACCATAACGCCCTGTTGTGGACCTGTGTAGTGCTCGACAGTAAGGCCAGGATCCACACGCTGCCCAGGATGTCTCCAGACACGTTTGCGACGGTCGTCAGGACACAGTAAGAAACGGGACTCGTCACTAAAGACTATACGTCCCCAGTCTGCGCAGTTCCAAGTTGATCGCTCCCGACACCACTGTAGTCGGACTTGTCGGTGCACGGGTGTGAGGGGTAGGCATCGTAACGGTCGGCGAGCTCTTAGATTCCGCTCTCTCAGTCGCCTGTTGATGGTCATTTTGGACACTTGTGTGCCGGTCACACGTTGGATGGTAGATAACGTGGATTCCGGTGCTGCGACAGCCATTCTGACAATTGCTCTGTCTTCCCGTTCTGTTGTTGCCCTTGGTCGACCGCTGCCGTCCTGACGTTGCATCTTCCGTTGTTGGCCCACTTTTGCCAACATCGCCTAATAGCCGCATCACTTCGACACAGATGTCGCGCGATTAGTCGATTAGACCAACCAGCCTCTTTCAATCCAATGGCACGACCAGTTTCAAACTCTGACATATGTTCGTAACGAGCACGAATCTTTCGGCGAGGCATTGATACAGTAGAAATAAGCGTACTGCTAAAATATTAAACAGAAATTCTGATAATCAGCTCGTGCCGCGCCGAATATTGAGTCTAGAATGTTCGTGCTGGATGCGCAGTTCAGATGCGCTGGAGCTCTTGCTTTGCATAAATCGGCTACCAAATTCCAATCATTTGCATGATTGGTCGAAACCTCTTTGTATACGTATTTTCATATAAATCGGACAACTGCTTCTTGGTGCGTCGATTTTTTTGTTATAGAGTATTAAAATTTACAAGTATCAGAGTCATCAATCAATTCTGTCATCGTTTGCTTTTGTGAATGGAATAAATACCCAAATATGGCCATTTCTTATAAGCATCGGTGGTTCAGTGGTAGAATGCTCGCCTGCCACGCGGGCGGCCCGGGTTCGATTCCCGGCCGATGCATTTTTTTTACAATTTTTAAAACTCATTTATATTAATATTATTATTATTAAAATATACAAGTATCAGAGTTATCAATTCTGTCATCGTTTGCTTTTGTGAATGTATGTAAATAATGGATTTCATATTTTTAATTAATTTTTGTTCTGGCCTTTATTTGTTTAAATCTCTTTTTAAAAATCGTTTAAAATGCAGTCGCAATCATTAGAGAACACATATGTTTGCCTAATATTTCCATTTGCTCTTTTATTTTTTTTACAGAAAAATATTTACATGCCAATATTTTGGATTAATTTTTTTATAAACCTTTTTTTTTATTCTTACTGAGAAGATGGGCATCGCAGTCAGGATTCTTTACAGTCAGTCACTCAACTCAGGCAATTTCAAAGGTTAATGGGGGTTTGGTGGAAAAGCTGCCGTCTATTAAAACTATATTAATTTTGAAACAACTAAATGGATTGCAAAAAATAATTAAATCAAATACCTAAACACTGATATAATACAATTTTTGCCATTACACACTTTTTTTCTGTAGTTTATGTTTCTTCTGTATTGCTATTCTATGGCACTTCAACTATTTATCATTGATGTACTCTCAGTATGAAGGATACTTCACTCGGGGGATTTCTCGGGCGAAGCCGGGTCATTCTTCTAGTATAATATAATTGAAAGGCTAAATTGATGTTTTTTTTACTCTTTTCCGTCGAAATGTCTGAATCGATTAATTAAAATCTTTCTTATATAGCTGAATCGATATTTTAACAAATAGGTTGTTCAAAATACTAAAAATGGCCCAGAAAATTGGGATGAACCCAGAACAGCAGCTTTACACACCCAAGATAGAGGACATTGCGACTACTGTGATAGAGATGCAATGGAGACATCTGAGGCTCTTTATTGGGCAATATAACAACAACAAAAGACTAAAAATATATATTTCATGGGTATTTTAATAAATGGAAACCAAGATTTCTATAGTACTGGTGTTTACTATACTAGAGAAAAGCATAAATTTGATTGGTCGTTGTTTTTACACATTTAAAAAATGAAATTTCTTCATCTGATTAGGCGTCATAACTAAAGGTGGATAAAATGTATCTGACTCAGGCGAAGCCAGGTTTCTCTATACATTCGGCTATAGCTCATATAATAAAATATAATTGTTAAAAATAGGGGAGAAACTACATCAGGTAAGTGAGTCTATCAAAAAGGTACATATCCTGATTCCGTCCAAATTAAAATCAAATGTGGCGTACACACAAGGCGGTATCTCTCACAATCAATATAATCTAAACGTTGATTTGAATTTATTCTAGAATATTGGCGCCAAATGCCTTTTTCTTTTCAAAAGGAAAATTATCTACCACTTCAGTGGATTGTTGATAAACAACCTACACCGCGATGACGAGAGCCAACAGCAAGAAATCCGTATGTGGCTGACATTTGTTGATGAATCAGGAAACGGTATAATTAAAGAATATTGGTATATAGAATTAAATCAACGTTTAATTGATATTTATTCCAATAGATGGCGCTATACAAACTTTAATGCTCATTTGTGACGTCATGATATGCCTTTGTCAAGATTGGCAACAAATATTTAAGAGAATTCAATCCGCAGTATGTTTCTTCAACGTCAAATAAGTAAATAATTTTAATAACGGGAAAATATCAGAAAACTGGTTTTCTAGATTTGCCTTTCTAAAGGATTAAAAGCTATTTTTGCCAAAAGCGAATGTAAGACATGTTATTTTTTCCCGTTCAGATGAATTAAACAAAATAGTGTTTTGTCTTTTTTTTAATGTCGAATATATCTTCAATGGCTTGAATAAGTCTTATATCCACGAGTGAAAGAAACCAACCGAAGATATTGTACCTTGTAAGTAATGATTTCTACATGTGTAAACATGTTGTGTACTTACAATAAAAGCAGACGCTAACTACCCACCATTATTATCATTGCCTGCACCATGCGCCCTGTATACTTAGAACTGGTAATAAACACCCTTGTGTAACTTTTACTGATCATCTGGATTGTTTCCAAAAATGCGAAAATTATCATTTTATCTTTTATATTTCATTATACCTTACTATCAAAATTTGAAACTATTATAGACGCGTATGATTCTTTTTTGAAATAAACAATTTCTACTGTACTTACTGCAATGGAAAAATTAATGGGAGGGCCTGGCTCATCGGTGGTGAACCCTCCCAGCGGTTTCGCCAGCTTAATCTACCATACCGCTGTTATATTGCATTTTTCGATCTTCCTTTTATAGTGATACTGTTGCTAGACTCTTTGAATGGGTATTTTAGATGAACTATGGACATAAGCTTTGAGGACAGCAGAATCACATACATTTATAAATATATAAAATGCTTCGAGCAATCGCTCTTGCGCAAATATCAATTTGTGTCTTTTATTATAGCACTTATATTATGATGCATATATATATTATATATGATGCATAACAGCGGTATGGTAGATTAAACTGGCGAAACAGCTGGAAGGGTTCACCACTGATGAGTCAGGCCCTCCCATTAATTTTTCCATTGCAGTAAGGGCAGTAGAAATTGTTTATTTATATATATATATATATAAAGAATAATACGCGTCTATAATATTTTCAAATATTATTTTGTTGAAATACTTCGAAAACAAGCAATATTCTCTAATCCAAATTACAATATTGTGTATGTGCCAACATATTGAGATGGGAAATGGATTTATATTTGAGTTGCTATGAAGTGATAATGGAGGTGATTCCAAGATCCGTATTTCTTGAGAGGACGGCACATTTCTATAGAAGAATATACAGAAAAAAATGAAATTGATTCCATTTCTAAGAAATTGAATTAGGGATATTGGTTTTGGCTTTATGTTGAAATCTTTTCGTATTTTCCACTTATGTTTGTTTAGTCGGAAGGCTCTTGTTGGGCTGGGTTCATCGAGTATTTCGAAATATATTCATTTCTCATATCTTATTGAATATATTGTGTGTCTGTGTTTATGTTGTGTGTCTGATTATGTTGTGTCTGTTTACTTATTTTCTTTGAATAGAGGATATTGTAATAATACCTTAGTCTGTATTTGTCAAGTCTTTCCTTTATGAACTTATACGGTAGAATATGCGCATGTAGAACTATGCTTTTGTTCGGATTTATTTTTAAGAAATTTTAAAAAACCTTCATAAAAACTGCCAGATATCCTTTTCTAATTACACCTATCCCCCGATTTACACGGTACTTGTTTTACACGTTTTCGCTTTTACACGGTTTTCCAAATAAGTTTTTTTTTTTTTATCGTACTATACTAAATGCTACTGTGATTGAACACATGCGCTGTGTACACATCTCACGAGGTATCTCCCGAGCTTATGTGCTGACTACATATTTTAACCTGTCAATGCATTTTATTTTTATTTCTGTGTACACCTATCCCCCGATTTACACGTTTTTCTCAGGAACGTATCTACCGTGTAAATCGGGGGGTAGGTGTACATAATGCAGACTGTTTTGGTTTATTAAACAGATTGTTCTCACACTCCGCTTAGGTTACACGTTCTTTTCTTATAAGTCTACTTTCATGTATATATTATATATAAACACACACAGAAATACACATACACACTCATATTTACAGAGCTAAGGCGAAGCCTTATTTCCTGGAAACATCAATACAGGGCTGTTGCTAAACGTCACGGCTTACACATTGAAAACAATAAGTTGTACAAACATTAATAAACTGTTTTAATAAAGCACTAAAATCGTTATTTTAAAAATGGAAAACCCTCTGTATATATGTAGTAATCCCGAGGTGGAATGTGCTGGGCAGTCGTGGTAGTGGGTGCGTGATGGGATTCCCGCACTGGGACAGCAAGAGACAGAGGCAGGTCTAGGTGGTAACTCCAAGAAGTAGAGGTAGACCACGGACGAAGGTAGTCGGACCATGGACGTCACGGATGCCCTAAGTCTACATCGCGGATAGGGGTGAGAAATATGACCGGCCGTATAACAGCGTCGCTCTGAAACAACTGAAACAACTACTTTGTCCCAATCTTGGGGGGCTTTTATATGAGACGCTCGCAGATGGCGGCGAGTTCTGATTGGTTCCCGTAATCACGCCACCTGTCAAGCGCTGGGTTATTAATTATGTCTGGCCACGTGTTCGGCCACCTGCTGACGGGGGAATGAACTCATTAGCATAAACACCTGTTAGTCTGGGTTGTTTATCATGTCTGGCCTTTGTCGTCTGGACTTTTGTCGCGTCGTCTACCTCTACATCTTTATTTTATTGTCACTTCTATTATTACAAGTTTGATACATATTTTATATAGATATGGGGTTATTATAATTATTATAAGAAGGTTGTGATCTAACTAGCTCAAAATATACTACATATATATATATATATATATATATATATATATATGTTATATAAAAATATTATTTATTTAAAATTTATATCATAGATTCAAATATTCTGTTAAATCGACCACCAGAGGTAACGCTTTGCATATATAAACTCGTTGTTGTTCTTTCCCGATGGCCGGCTCAAAACATTTGTACATTATGTAAATAAGCTTTTCATTTTTTTTTATTCTTAAGCCTTAAGCCAGGCATTACTTTTACCAAATTATGTCTTTTATACATTCCTTAGCTCAATTAAAGCAACCTCTGATCAAAACCTTTATTATTTTTATTTCAAGATTTTTAACCACGACTGCATTACCATAATCCTCAACATGATCTAAATACAACAGAAAAGCTCATTCATCTTTATTAAATATAACATATATATATAAAGAAAGGGCATATCTCTCGGGCATCCCTGAAAACTATCAGAATTGGGTCGGTGACCAGAAGATAATTGGTGCAGCCGCGGATAAGGTTCACCACAGATGAGCCAGGCCATCCCGATATATATTTTTATCATCGCAACTAAGAATAGTGTAGAAAGTTATTTTACATAAAAATAATCCTAAAATGTTTTAATTTTAATCGATATATAGCAGTGAAGTATTGAAGAGGAATAATCACACTAAAAGATATACACTCGTGGTCAAGACTTAAGGAAGTTGTACATTCTATCATGTATACCGGGCTTCGGATAATATCTCTAAAAGGTATTTGATACGCAGTGGCCTTTATTGAAGATGCGCGAGATTACCAAGTGTGAACAAAATTGCCTCTCTCTCCTTAAAAAATCATTATAAACGACGACCGGTGATATCAAAGACTTTCCACTTCCTTAAGGAAGTGTCCATGAGTGTACATCAGTTCTTTGGGAAAATAATGTGCATACACCAAACTATTGAATTGTGTGGAAACGTGGTGCACATTACCATAACAATGCACGGTAGAGAGAGGTGTAAGTGCAGGCTGTTAAGCTGGTGAAATGGCGAGGACTTTCTATCGGAATTTGACAAAACTGGTGTTGTGGATCATCCTTTATAATCACTAGTAAAATATATTTACTAGGGTGATGCATAAATGCATCGCTCTGGTGCAGAATTAAAAGGAGAGATTCCTCTTTTGGTACATGAATATCATCCTCCCGCAACTTTATGTTGTATATATATATTTTTTTAAATATAGCAATCCATAAATAGATCTTTAATATATAAATATATATATTAAAAAACGAAAAAAAAAAAAAAAGATAAAAAGATCAGGTGTTGAAATCAATATTAAAAATGGCATATCCTGACCAGGAGCACATGTGCTTTACAGAAGGCAGAACGCCATCTGGTGGAAAAGAAATCAACTAAACATTGATTTAGCCTGTTCCCTTATATTTGGCCAACCCAATTTCTTGATAAATCAAGAATAGCCATCCACGAACGCGTTTCGAGCTTTTGGCGCTCGTCAGCGAGGAGTAGGCTGAACCACTGCGACCAAAAAAGATTTTTTGGTCCCAGTGGCTTCCTGAAAAACCAAGAAAAATATCAGGGAACAGGCTAAATCAATGTTCAGTTGATTTCTGTTCCACCAGATGGCGCTCTGCCTTCTGTAAAGCACATGTGCTCCTGGTCAGGATATGCCATTTTTAATATATATATATATATATATGACATAATAAAAATCATATTTTTATTATTCATTAATATAATTATAATTTAAATAATCATAGAATTAACACAGAGTTAATTCTTTAAAATCCTTAACAAAAGGAGTACAACGCAATATTTTTTTTTGTTTATACTTAGAATATCATATAGAATTGTATGTATGAAAACTGTTTGTTCTTAAAAATATAATCATTAAAATAAATTCAATTTTGGATATAAAGTTATCATTTTCAATTCAATCCACGACTGCATGAATGAATTGGTAACGTACCTAAAATACATCTTTTTTTACGACATATATATGTTATAGATTAGAAAATTTTTGTGTGTTTGATCGTTGAAAAGAGGTGCAGTCGTGGAAAAATAAAAATAATTATTTACCTTTCAAGCAGATTTTTATTTTGAATCTCTTGAAGTAAAAATATACATAAAATTATTTATATCACAGGAATATAGAATTTATATAATGAATTCTATAATCGTGAATAAAAGATAAGAAGAGTTAAATATACATATTTACAACAATAACAATTAAAAAAGTGGTTTTTTTTTTTAATATATGGTCAAAAATGCAGAACAGTCAATGAATGAAAAATAAAATATATGTTTTTAAAATAAAATAAAATATTTGCATTTTTAGATTATATAATATATATATATATATATATGTGAAAAATAGTACAAATGTGATATTGTACTGGGATAAGGTGCATAATTATGAAAAAGGGATCTCCTTATCGTGCAACTGAAAGTTGCTGATGGCTTGCGTCATCTATCGGAATAAATACCAACTATTCTCGTTGATTTTTATTTATTCCAGAATTGGCCAAATACCCATTCTTGATTAATCAAGAAAAAGCTAACCACGGACGCGTTTCGGGCTGCACCACGCTGATAAAGGCCAACAGCCCGATAGATGGCGCAAGTCATCAGCAACTTTCAGTTGCACAATAAGGAGATGCCCCTTTTTGATAATATATATATATATATATAGATAAAAATTTAGCCGGGAGGATATTGATCTAAAATCTATTTTGACGAGAGAGAGAGAGGCGACCTTTGTCTTTATATATAAATATATGCTGATATAGACTCCATATCCACTAAATTACCCAAAAGATGTAGTTTTGTTCTAAATATTTCGAGTAAGCTTTAATCACCGAATGCCAAGTTTAACATTCTTACAGCGAAGATCCCCGATTGTAATTCTCTCTCCAAGGCCCATCTATTAAAACAAGAGCTTTCTTGGGAGTTTATTCAAAGAGTGAATAAATGGACAAGCGTTCTGTGAAAACAGAAGCCCAACAATTGAGGATATATATTTTAAAAGAAATTTATAATTCAGTGAGGAATAAATTCGCGCCTCTATTTTCCAGGGAAGCTCCCTTTAAATTTTAGCGGGGAGATAAATTTATATAAAGGAAGTTTTAGTCCATAAATACCCTCGTCCTTCTATACAACGGAAATTCGCCCTATACCCAATTAAAAATTAATTAACGCTTGCACTCCCTCCATCTCTATTATTCCCAACTGTGAAGTAAATTAAGCCTAATTGTGAAGCCCCACTTCGCTCCTCTTTGTTAATTGGGATGTCGTCAACAGGTTGTATTGTTGGGGGCTGCCAGTGCCGAGTTGTTGGGGAGAATGGCCTGGTTGATTGGAGAGATATGGAGCTTATTTAGAAACTTCTCTGAACAACATGCTTCGCACGTTCTTAAATGTTTTCAAGGTCATGTTCTATATGATGCAAGAGCCTTGCCACTGTTTAAATATAATTCTACTGAGTCTTATCAACTTATATCCATATACATAGTTTACTTCAATTCCATAACTAAGATTCCACCCTTCAGTATCACATACGCTCGTGTACAAAACTTAAAGAAAGTTTTATCTTTTAGCAGGTATATCGGGATTCAGACAATAACTCTTAAAGATATTTAATATAAAGTGACCTTTATTGTAGACAGATGAGATTACCAAGTATCAACAAAATTACCTCTGTCTCCTTAAAAAAAAAACAGACGACCGGTGATATCGAAGACTTTTCACTTCTTAAGTTTTGTCCATGAGTATTTATCCTCAAAATCGTCCAATACAGTATTAGAGATCTAAAAAGCGCGGTCTGTTGAATTAAATTGTCGAAACCGCTTGGAGGCTTTCACAATGATGAACCAAGCCCTCCTAATTTAATTTTATCGCGGTAAAAAATTTAAAGTTTTTCTAAAGTTTTTTTTATTGGAAATGAAATCGTATTTATAGTTTTATTTTATATATATAGATGGCGCGTTGTTGCCTTATAACTACTATACGCCATATATATATGTTATATTCAATTTAATTTTTTTATAATAGATAAATATTTTTTCAAATTTGACCAAAAAAACAAAAATCTTTTTTAATTATTATTTTTGTTCTGTTGTATATAGTTTTGTTTTTTCTTTTGGGATGGTTAATTTTTTTTTTTTTATTATTATTATTTTTTTTAATAAACTCATTTGCAAGAATATTATATAGTTAAATTTGTTTAAAATAAAATAAGCATATTTGCTAATAATTGATTTTTCTTTTTTTGTAATTAAATTTTTTTCCGACAATCTAAACATTTTTACTCAATAATTTATTACTTTTTTATTCTCCCCCCCAATATAAGATATATTTGCATGGTTTCAACTTTATTCTCTTTCTGATTGGTTCTCTGCCAACACATATCCAATCAGCCTTGCGTTAATCAGTCTTGTAAAACTCTCGTTCCAAAGAAACAAAAGAGGTAATTTAATATCTGAGTAGCTGTCCATTTACCAATGGGGTTTAGCATATGGTCTTCTTGCGTCGTGGTCAATCTGTTAGACCCTCCTCTGGTCTCTTGGTGATACTTTCAGTTAAAAATTTACAAGTTCACACACGATGAAACTGCATCATTGTAAACCATTTTCAGGTAATTTTACATATGTGTTTTCGTTGAAAAGAAACTCATGCGTGATAATTTTCAAATGTCGTTTTACAATCACAAGCCGCATTATATTATATTTATTTTCAAATAAATAATCCTTTATTTACTTAATTTTAGTCACGAGTCCATACGACCAAATAAGAATAATGTCGTACTGATTGGAAAGCATAGGAATCTAATCTATTCACCTTTGAGATTAAAACCCAAGAAACTACGAAATGAATAAAAATGAAAAACATTCTTTAACGTGTGTTCTTTTGTTGAGCAAAGATACTCCTTCGTCGAGAGAAACCCAATTTTAAATTTACATTTCTTATTTACATTCGCACATGTTAAACCCTTGGATCCTAACTTTTCTTTAGTTTCTTTTTCTAACCATTCCCTCTAGTAATTATCTTTTGCAAATAAGGAATTTAGGGGAGACAGAAGAGATTAAAGGATGTTAACTTGACTTTAACATTCCATAAATTAAAGTCATCACCATTTGCGTTAGTATTAACATCAGAATCTAACAAATAACAGATTTATAGTCTTTAAATATTATTACAATTTAATATATACGCAAATCATATAATTTTATATCATTTTAACTATTATATATATACTTTATTTTGAGAAAAAAAGAATCTGAATTTTGACATTTTGAAATTTTCATTAATTTAGAATAATATGTATACACACAATTATTTACAATTACACTGTTGTATATAAATTTCTCTCTCTCTTTCATAGATAAAATAATAATCTATAATATTAAATATAATTATTAGCTGCATATATAATGAATGTAATATTTAAATCAAAGACACAATTCTTTCATTGGCCTTGTAGAACGAGTGTTGTATGCGTGCTCGCATGTTTTAGTGAAAAACACAAACATCCTCGATAAAAAGAAGCTATTTGCTCCTCGAAATATTGGAACAATAAAATAATTATAAATCCAATATATACATCTTTTTAAAATATAATTTTAATTATGGATTGCTCAATCTTCAATATATATTTATATATATATGAAAAAAACAATAGAAAAATAAAAGATAAGTGGGTCAGGTGTTGATATTAAAAATAAAGAAGGCATTTCCTGACCACGAGCACATGTACTTTTTAGATGGCAGAGCGCCATCTAGTGGGGCAAAAATAAACTAAACATTTATTTAACTTGCTCCGTGATATTTTGCCAACCCAATTTCTTGATAAATCAAGAAAAGCCATCCTCGAACGCGTTTCACGCTGTTGGCGCTCGTCAGCGTGGAGTAGGCTGAACCACTGCGACCAAAAAGATTTTTGGTCCCAGAGACTTCTTGAGAAACCTAGAATTGGGTATTTAAGGCCAAAATATATATATTTTTTAAAGAGATTGAGTAATCCATTATAATATCTATAAATAAATAAAAGGCATATATTGAATCTAAATTTATTATTCAACCAATATTTCCACGTGATTTAGTTTAAATCAAAGAAAAGCCTTGATAAAGAGAGGCGTTTTGCCCCTAGAAATATTGGTTGAATAATAAATTTAGATCCAATATATGCCTTTTATTTATATATTAATAGAATTTAAAATAGAAAACCATTACAACCAATACAATTCAAAAATCCATTTTTACACACGCATTAAAGCTTTGTCCAACAAGCGAAGAGTTCGGTCTCATTTAATTGTCCCCACGATTGTCCTCCCCCAATACTTGTCAAGAGTCAAACGTAAACAAACACGGCTTCAATTGGAAGGCATTGTCTCTATTTATCAGAGAGGGTTGTTTGAAAAATGTATTCCTAGCAAAAATTTCAACTTTATTCTAGACATTTATTGGCACATGCCCTTCAGCATCTAAAATTTTTTGGCAAATTCAGATTTTACATAAGATTCCATTGTGAATCAGATGAAATACACCAATTCTTTGTATAAAGCTTGTATGAAAAGTGAAAGTTGTATAAGCTTATGATTTTGATTTGTTTTAAAAATGAATCGATGTTGGTTCCATATGTTTGAATTGAATATTACACTTTATTTCTATATATTTTATTGCCTAAAAAGGAACACAACAAAACAAAAAAGAAACTACAATTGCAAATTATTTGATAACTAACAAAGAAAAATAAATAATAATAATAAATGATGATGATAAAACATGGAATATGTCTGCCAGAAAAATGATTCTATGAATTAAAAAATAAGAATAATTACAAACTTAACATATAAATTTCAAACAAGGCTGTAAAACAATGCTTCAGTGGACCAAATTTATATACAGTGGTGACGGCCATTTTTATATTTATCATTTTATCAGAGAGAGCGAGGAGCTCTAATATATTGATTTTTTAAATGTTTGTTCTCAAAACTTCTCAGCGTAATTAATTGAAATTCATTTTGAACAAGTTTTTAATTATATTGGATGTAAAGTTTAGCCCCGTTGAGAAAGCCCATTTAATTGAGTGCTGTTTGGTGATTAATTGAGGGAGAAAATCCTCCTGGAAAGTCTTAGAGTTACACTTGGTCGCTAAGACACGTTTGATTGCCGCCTTGATCCTGTCTTCCTTACCTTACCACGCCATAATTCCGTTATCGTTTGTAAATAGTTTGGGATAGTAAATTTATTCGAAAATTGTGTTGAAATCCCTCCCATCCTTTTCTCTACGGTATCTGGTTATTCGGTACGCTCTGTGCTTTTTTTATCATACAGAAATATTTAAAATGTATTGCGATGTTCACTGTTATATTTATCCGACAAAAATATACGGGTAAATATATATTTAAAAAATCAATTTCTATGAATAATAATCCTATATCCGTGTGTGTATGGGAAGGGATTTAGCCTTAATTCTGCTACTGCTCTATGTCAAATAAAAAAAAGCATTTAATTCATACACTCATGTACAAAATTTAAGGAAGTTGTACCTTTTAGCATGTATATTGGGATTCAGACAATAACTCTGAACGATAGTTGATACACAGTGACTTTTTATTGAAGACACAAGAGATTTTTCTGTAAATACACAACATGTCTACACATGTAGAAAGAAGTTCGATTTTCGCAATTACAAAATCCTAAAACTCCGTTTGGTTACTTGCAGTCACCGGTGGGATTGGGAGCTTGCGCGTACACAAAAAAATAATAATCGGAAGTCATTGAAACATAAAAGGTGCTCATTGCGGAATTCAATCCCGGATCGCGAATGTGTCGAAAATCGATTATGTGAACCATCCCTTCATCAACCGCTGACAAACGGCTGTTCATAGTTTACGACAATTCGAGATATTGTTATAAGTTGAATTGTCGGGTTAAAATTAGAGGCGGCTAAATGAGGAAAAGTTTGAAGTTCTATTTCATCATACCCTTAAAATTTATCGCGCTTAAAAAGCGCTGTCAATTGTTAATTTAGGCATTCAAAATAACAATAAATATTTTATATGGAGCATGGATGCGTCAATAGAGCAGACGACCGTTTAGAAACCACAAAATAAACCTCGGAATAATAAAAAAAAAAACAGAATATGTTTACATTTTTATTTTGAGGCGAACAAATGATTCCTGGAGCATCCGGCGACGCCATCAGCCCGGAAAAGAGACGCTTTGCCCGCTCCAGCTTAACTGGTTTACATTTATCTTCCCCTCGGAGGTTCTTCAGAAATTCTCCCCACCCCAACAACTCCATTATCCTAACCTTTGAAACTCCGTTCAATTTCCGTGTTCTATCAAAGGTTCACTTGGAAGTCCTTTACTTTCCCACGCGCCTTTGCTTTAGATTTCACTTATTAGGGAAACGTTAAGTGTTTTACGATTTTCAGAATTTTTTTCTATATTCTCTTTAATTAAAAAGGCATATATTTGGTCAAAATATCATTTATTTTACCAATATTTCAGTTGGCTGAACGCCAACCTTTATCAAGGTATTATAACATATTAATGTGTGTCAACAACAAACTCAGCGCCACATAACGTCAATAGAATTAAGTTTAAAAATAATTTTGCTTATATTCAATGGGGAGAAAAAATTGATATATATATATATATTTATATTATGGACAAAATAAATTTTGTAAATTATATTATGGACAAAGTATTCTCTTTGTAAATATGATCCTTTAAAGCTTGTTAAAAGGAAAACTATTTGACCTATCGTCTGCCTAAAGAAGTAAGTGAAATTAATCTGAACATAATATTCATAAACTTGGAAATTCATCTTGAAAACGGCAAATGTTAAAAGGAAACCTTTTTGACTTTTCGTTTGTCTAAAGAAGTAAGGGAAATCAATCTGAAAATATATTCATAAACTTAGCAATTCATCTTGAAAACGGCAAATGTTAAAAGGAAACCTTTTTTGACTTTTCGTCTGACTAAAGAAGTAAGGGAAATCAATCTGATCATAATATTCTCAAATTTGAAAATTCATCTTGAAAACGGCAAATATCAATATAAAAAGTTGAATCGATGGCCAACCAACCATTGTTGCAAGGGCAATGCATACCCTCCGTCACAGACCCCCGTTGCTATATAGAAGAAAGTGTGAATGGCGAGAAAATGAACCTACAAATTAATAAAAGATATTTCGGTAAATCCTTTCATTCAAAGATTTTTTTATCCAGTTCATTAGGCCATCTTGTTTCTTAAATATGTTTCTGGAAGAGGATGAATGGGTCGTTTGATCTAGCAATTAGAAGACAAAGAAAGTCGTCGTTTATTCATAGTATCGGATCGAACTATTAATGTCTTATGTAAGTTATTTAAGCCCGTATAAATTCCACTTTTCTCAAGAGCTAATTTGTTTCAATCAAAAGAAACTTGCTGATAATTTTTTTAAAAAGAGACACTTGGCCAGAACAAGTTTTATTTTCTCAACGTTTCGACAAAAATCTTTTTCGTCATGAAAAATAAACTTAAAGCATTTGGTATGGGGTTATAAATGATTCTGAATTTGTAAATCGTAAAAAGTTAAACATCTAAATAACGAGTCAAAACAAATATTGAACTCTCTCTCTCTCTCTTCTCTTCTCTCACCAAAGACTATAATCTTAAAGATAGAGGTTGTCTGATTGCCTATTCTTAAAATAAGAGACATATCGGACAAAAGAGATTTTTCTGGCAGAAGTGTCTCTTATATTGAATATGATTGGTGGCCAGGCAACCTCTATCTTTAAAGATTGCTGTTGATCGCTTATTGTAAAATGCAGTCATTATATTGAGAAAATCGGTTTAGTTTGATTATCTTGTGTGTGCGCGTGTGAATGGTCTATATTCGCACAAACCCTGTACACATCTAGCAGCTGAGCGATTATTCATTTCAAACTTAGCACATAAAATATGGGAGAAGAATACCACTTACCTGATTCTATGAAGTCTGTAAGAGATCAAGAGATGTATAAATAACTATAATGTGAGGGGTGCCTTTTTTGGTATCCATTATATATACACTCATGGACAGAACTTAAAGAAGTTGTGCCTTTTAGCATGTATAGCGGGACTCAGACAATAACTCTGTAAGATATTTGATACACAGTGGCCTTTATTGAAGACAAACGAGATAACCAAGTGTGAACAAAATTACCTCCGTCTCCTTCAAAAAATAAAATGACGGACGACCGGCGACAAAAAGACTGCACAAAAATAAAATTATTTTATTTAATCAATAAACAAGCGAGCTTTCAAAACACCAAATATGTCAAAATAATTCCTGGAGTTGGTCTAAGTAGCCACTACTACTTTGTTGTCCCGTATTGTGCGATAGGCTTGTAGAAGATCCTAAAGCCCGAAAGCTCAGCCGTTTTATGATTAAATAAATGGGAATCATCACTGGGCATTTTAAAACGTTTAAAAAGTTTACTCAAAACCCCTCAACATTTTATCGAAACTGGCGGTGAGTACTTTTTCTTATTAATAAAGTCACCTTAAAAAGGCTCTTTATTCTTCTATACTTCAACAACAACCAGTAAATTGGACACGACAACAACAACCAGTATCTGCGAATAACCAAACAGAACACTGTAACCTTGTAAGTGTAAAGATGTGCTGTTTCTACCTGTGTAAACATGTGGCGCAATCACAATGAAAGCTGGTGGCTAAGTTCATCCAATGATTACAATGATCTGTACGTACACATAGGTGAACTTGGTGTAGGAAAAAGATGCACAATCTCATTTATTATATATATACCTTTTTCAAGATAATAAAAAGAGGGTACAATTAAATCATTTTTTTTAAATCTCCTCGTACACACCTAATAAATTTCATTTAAACGTCTAAGTAAATATGAAATAAAAGTCAGTGTTAGAAAGAATCCTATTGGTGAGTACCAAAGTGATCGTTCTCCCCACACTGAGTCGCTCTCAATTTACGACGCTACCGCCTTATCTGGGGCGGTAAACAATTTGTGAACGGTCGTTGGAATGCGGGAACCGTCGCTTCTAAATTGAAGTCGAATAGCTTTCTTGTTTGTGTGGAAATGTTTGTGCATACACTTGTAGAAATATGCAATATTCAACTACTCTTTCTGTGTCAAAAATTCGCTATTAAATTACACGAATCAAGGTGGAAAGCTTGCAGGTATATATAACTCTTTTACATAGGCATATTTTTAAAAAATTAATAAAGTAAAGGGAGTCGGTGAATGTGTGGTGTAAAGCGTCGATTTCCGACAGCCACGACCCAGAATCAAATCCTGCATTGAGAACTTTTTTCTGAATACAAATTTTGTTCCAATGGCTCCCGATTCTTACAAAAGTCAAAACCCCTACCAGTGATTGCAATTATATAACCGAACGAGGATCAATCACATTTGTAAGTGCGAATGTGGAACTGCTTTCTACTTGCATAGAGATGTGGTGCACTTAAAGTAGAGCAGTCGCCAACTACTAGCCACCATTATTACCATTGAATTCAGATTATATAAAGGATTCGAAGGATATCCCTTTCTATTCTAAGAATGGTGTATATGTATATTTTTAGTTTACTATTAATAGTTTCTAAAAGCCCTGTAGAAGAGTTCTGCATACTCGAAAGCTTGCCACCTTGACATATATTATCTAATAAAGAAACTTTGCTGCAGAATAATAAAATCTTTCATATAGAATGTCTAAAATTTACCGAGATAGCGCTTGTTGAAATCTTGTTTGTGTGGGCACGCGTATACATGCATGCATGTGTGCGCGTTCGCGATGTTATTAATGAAAATGTTATATCGTCAAAACGTGCAAATAGTATGTGGTGAATGGCCTGCGTACATGTTATGTTATCAATCGAAACCTAAAGTTAAAGAAAGGACTTAAGGAATGAGTGTTCTTTGTGAAGGAATGTGCCTAAGTAAACTGACACATTCTCTCTACACATCCTAGTATCCAGCATCAAATATCACACATTGCCCTTGGTAACATGTGCTCCCTTCAGGAATTTGGCATTTTCCATGTTGCATTAAGAGCGTTGTATGTCCGATAAACTGAATGCATGAATCTTAAAGATAGAGGTTGGCCTGGCATGGTCGGCCGGCATGGCCTGTCCAGAAATTTATGGCCGTAGTGTTTTTTATTTCAAAGAACTATAAATGTATGAAGCTGGCATTACCGTGAACACACAGCTTTGAAAATGCCTAGAATTCGCCAAAACCCTAGTTTTCATTCTTTGGACATTTACTTTTCAAGTTTGATAATGAGACAATTAAGACTCTAAAAGAGTCCAACTGCAATGTTGATGAGGGTGTCTGCATGCCACTCAAGACAAATAGAAGTAATTGATGCAGCAACAATTGACTTAATTGAGTAATGATGCACTTAACCCAACCTCCATTCAATTATAGGCGTCGAGCCTAGATTTAATTGCGGCTTTCAAATAATAACCCAATTTTACTCAAATGAAAAAAAACGTGGTTTATCGAAATTAGATTTTTTAACTGGCGTCATTAGATTATATCCAAACACAGCCGTTATTATAGACGCTAAATCAATTATATGTCAATCTATATTAATAAAATGGAAATTTCATAAGTGTTGTTCGCTAAAAACTTTCGTTACAATGCATCAATTTCGACCAAATTTTCAACATTTATGTAAAACGAGATGGAGCAGGTTTTGCTTAACATCAAAATATTTTTCCTAACTTTAACATACATAACTTTGCTGTTATCGATAAAATACAAAAAAATATTCAACAGAGTTAATTTTATTTATATATAAATACAAAAAAAATTCAACAGAGTTAATTTTTTTACATACTAGCTAATAATCTCAATCTAAAAAAATATTCAAAACAAGCAATTTTAAGATAACACCATATGTAAAACAGTCGGCCAAGAAAACAACAACGATATTACATCTTTCTCACATATTCACACACAATCTTGATTAATAATTAAAACTAATCTTTAACATTGTTTATTATACTTCATAATATATAATATTCGTTAGGCAAACTTTCACTCGGATAAAACCCGGGCGAAGCCGGGTACACATCCGCTAGTTCCTAAATATAATCGTTATCTTGGGAATGATCCAAAGGTTCAGCAAATATTCAAATAATGCTACATATATGTACGGATATCTGTATAAAAAATCTTATAAACAATAATTTTAATATTATGATGCACTAGCGCGCCATCTGTTATGAAAATTCGAAACTATTTTAGACGCGTAAAATTCTTTTTGAAATTAAACAATTTCTACTGCCCTTACTGCGATGGAAAAATTAATCGGAGGGCCTGACTCCTCAGTGGTGAACCCTCCCAGCAGTTTCGCCAGTTTAATCTACCATACCGCTGTTATATTGTATTTTTCGTTCTTCCTTTTATAGTGCTACTGTTGCTAGACTCTTGTAAAGGGTATTTTAGATGAACTATGGACATAAGCTTTGAGGACAGTAGAATTATATACAATTATAAATATATAATATGCTTCGAGCAATCGCTCTTCCGCAAATATCAAAATGCGTCTTTTATTAAAACATTTATATTATGATGCACTAGCGCAATGGTATTTAATGGTAGATTAAACTGGCGAAACCGCTGGGAGGGTTCACCACCGATGAGCCAGGCCCTCCCATTAGTTTTTCCATCGCAGTAAGGGCAGTAGAAATTGTTTAATTTCAAAAAGAATTTTACGCGTCTAAAATAGTTTCGAATTTTGATAATTTTTAATATTCTCTCTATCTCAGAATGTGGCCGTATAGCAACAAACTACATTCGAACGTGATTATAACGTGACTAGTTATTCTATGGTCCGAGCTAAAAAAGTGCTATCCGCGTGCTAAACTACAGAAATAAACGTATTTATGACCTTGACCAGAAAATAATATCGTAATAAACGGGATTGTGTTATAAGCATGATCGTTATGACGAAGTATTTCAACTGCTTCTGTATTGAAGTAGAAATATTAAAATAACCTTGTTTTCCATCCCAATATTTTTACATCTCAATGACAGTAAGAAAGTTTTTAATTTAAAAAACGAGCTAAATTGTTTACATTTTAATATATTGCGCTCTAAATCCTTCAATTTATAACAAAGTAGGTTGGAATCCATTTCTCTCGGGGCAGTCTCACTACGACTAATATTTTATCAATATCTCAAATATTCAACTAAAGAAGATATATTCTCTCAACTAACAGTAATAGGTAGTTATATTGTTTGTGTCTGTAACAATATTTCCTTTAAAACCCTTTGAATCCCCTCTAGAGATTTATTATCTCAAACCAATTGTTCCTAAATCCCAACTAACCGACCCATTGATCTGATCCTCTTATCTGCCTCAGTCACCGGATTTGAATGGCTTCCCGCATTTAAATAAAACATTATATTAGAAGTGAACAAGCGACGAGAAAGAGTTATTCTGGAAAACGTTGATGTTCGTTTATTTCTCCTTCTTCTTTCTTATATCCACTCAATCATATTAGGGTATCAAGCTTGTAAAGCTTGAGACTTGACAACCATCATGACTGGGTGAAGTAGAATGCGTCTGCCTTTGTAATTAAGACTGGGAGCACTACTCAGTGGCAGGCCGACTTAGCTCCAAAAGAAATTGCCGCCTCTGAGGAACAGACGCCATTTGTAGCCGCTCCTAACATGGAGTACAAACGCTGCTCATCCTGTATCCCTGGATTAGGAGCCCTTACAGGGTACTATCAGCCGGGTCAGCTGAGCCCAGGTTTTTTAGCGAGCTTGTTACTGCCCCCCCTCCTCCTTTTTCATCCGGGCTTGGGACCGGCAAAGGCGGAGTTTTCGTTTATTTAATTGTTTTCTGTTAGCAAGAAGTAGGCATTTCGGTTTATTATTATTTTCACAGAGAAAACTGAATTCTCGCACTATACTATATTAGTGAAAAATAATTTCTGTGATGAATCTAGACTATGGTAAATAAATAGCCAAAAGTTGTCCCTACGTTATTCGACATGTTAACGCTTACAAAATAATGACTGAAAACTGCTGCGTGTTTCTTTTTGAATATCGTGAATTAACGCGTCATCTATTTAGCACAATCATGGACAAAACATAAGGAAGTTTTACCTTTTAGCATGTATATCGGGATTTAGACAATAACACAGTGACCTTTATTGAAGACACACTAGAAAACCAAGTGTGAACAAAATTGCCTCTGTATACTTAAAAAAAAGCAGACGACCGGTGACATCAAAGACAATTGTATTAAAAATATGATTGTAGAAATAAACATTTATATATGTGTGTATTAAGGTTGCGGTTGCAGGTTATATAAAATTAAATAGTTATAGAGGAAGAAGCAAGAGAAAAAACGGCTTTGTCATAATGATATGTTTTTTTCATAATTATTTAAACTTTTGTGATATTCGCCATAGTAATTTATGACCTTATCGATAAACACTTAGATAAATTTTGATTTTTTTTTTATAAAATAAAAAATATGTTTATATATATATAGTATAGTTATGAAAAATTTAAGATTAATAATTTTTTTAATTTAATTTAAATGTGTGAGGTTTGTTTTTTTTATTATTTTTTTTAATAAATAATTAGTTAGATTATATTTTTTAAAAAAATAACACCAGCAAAGCATCGGCAGTTACGCGTCATAGGCTGGGTGAAAAAAGGAATAAGCGAAGAGAAAGTTTTAAAGAGAAGAGCAAAGACAGAACCATGATAATAATTTTCCAAATATAAAATAAAGCTAATTAGAGAGAGAGAAGTATTTTTTTTTGCTCTATTTTCTCTCTTGATGAAATTTATCATAAAAAAATTACTATTAATATATATATATAAATAGTGTAGCTCCCCAAAAAGACATGGCAAACATGGCTTAACCGATTTCCCCTGGAGGTGGTTTCTTATTAGAGATTCTGCCTGACATGGAAGAATCTCTGAAAAGAGACCACCTCTGGAAGAGGTTTTAGACAATTTCTTAAGAAATATTCTATTGTATGTACTTATCTCACTTTTCAGCCCAAGACATGTCCTTTTAATCATTTAAAATATTTCCTAATCCTGTTTACTTGCTTGATAATTTATTGGCAAAAACCATTTCAATTCTCTGGAAACTTCTTAATACACCTATCCCCCGATTTACACGGTACTTTTTTTACACGTTTTCGTTTTTACACGGTTTTCCAAATAAGTTTTTTTTTTTTTTGTTGTTTTTATCGCACTATACTAAATGCTACTGTGATTGAACACATGCGCTGTGTACATATCTCACGAGGAATCCCGAGTTTATGTGCTGAATACATATTTTAACCTCTTTCAATTTCAGATTCTACCTTTGGTATATTAATAACCCCCCTTCCCACCACCTTCAGTCATACCGGTTCAAATCGGTTTTTTGTCTCTCACTAGTCATTAAATACCAATTTCATAGATGGCAGCCCAGAACATAACCTTTAACCGTACAAATCCACCCGTAATAGTTACTTGGATACAATTAGTTATACAGTTGAAGATCCATTACAGTCATATATTTGCCTCATTGATATTCTTTTTCTTTCAGCTAATGTTTTCTGCATTTCTTGAATTACTCTCTAGAATTTTTATTTTCGTACTTTTTTCACTTTTACAAATAGTTAAATTGTTCATTTGCATGCCTTTTTTATATATTTTTATATTTATGTAAATTAATACGTGTATATATTCACTACAACCATCGATATCTTTCTTAGTATAGTTATATTTTGCCTGTCGAAGGGCTTTTGCCCGAAAGCTTGTAGCGTTTTTACAATTAAAGAAACTCATCTTCTGAACCTTCTTAATTAATATATTTTAACCTGTCAATGCATTTTATTTTTATTTCTGTGTACACCTATCCCCCGATTTACACGTTTTTCTCAGGAACGTATCTACCGTGTAAATCGGGGGATGGGTGTAATTTACTTTTTCATCACACTATACACAGTACCATTATATATCATATTTTTGACACTGTAGTATATTTTCAAAACATTTTTGATTATATAAATATAAATATATCAAGAAAACTGCATTGTGTATAATAATAAAAATATTTAAAAATCACGTCTACTTGATTTTTTAAAGAAAAAATTATAGCTAAAAGAAATTGAACATAAATGTATATTAAAACTTTCCTAAACGTTCTAAAAAATCACATATAGACGGTCTTTATAAATACATATTTAGATATATAAAAGATATAAATATAAATTTTTAAAAATTGCTTAATTTATAAAATGTTTAACAAATTTCAGAATTAAAATTGCAACAAAAAAAGTGTTTTCCAGATGTTAATTAGCTTATAATCACCCCAAGGTTAAGTAGGATCTACATATGAAAATAGTGATATTTGAGACAGAGTAGTATAGGAGTTTATCTATAAGCAGACGGACAGACAAAGTAAGATTTTTATTATTATAGAGATGAGAAACATGTTATGTTCAAATCAATAAGCTTGAGGGATGAGTTTCTTTTGCAAATAAATTTATTTCGAGCTTTCGGGCAACGCCCTTCTACAGGAAAATTAAAATATTATTAAATATTAAAATTTAATTTTCCTGTAGAAGGGCGTTGCCCGAAAGCTCGAAATAAATTTATTTGCAAAAGAAACTCATCCCTCAAGCTTATTGATTTGAACATTCTATTAAGGGATTAGCCTATTAATAATGAGAAACATGTTATATTTTATTTCAGATTTTTATTTTCTAATTATTTACTGCAGTTAAATAAATTGTGAAAATAATAAAGCTTCCTACACTCAAAATGCCCTCCATTACCTTCTGATCTCAATGCAAGCAGAAGATGTAAGCGATAGGCCAGCGTTTGGTTTCTTTAAGTGGATTTTGGTTGTTGAGATTTCTTGGTAGTTCAATATGATCAGTATATTCTAGTAGCTACATCAGAATGGGTCAAATAGCCGTTGCCCTTCGGGAATACAAACGTTAAATGTTGTGCAATAGGAGCGATGATATTTGCCCCTGCCGCCCGCTTGGAGGCTACGTGGCCCGCCATCGATTGATACCTGATCTAAGCCAGATCACTAGGTAGGAAACACCTATATTAGAATGACGTTTGACAATTATCCCGCAAATGTTTCTTTTGAACGAAAAATCGAAATTTATTTTAAGGAGAAATAACGATTATTTCTAACCTTAGGGATGAAGTATGAAAGGATGAATTGTGAAGAGTAAATGATAAACGGAAAAATAAAGTGTCCAGGGATTCCCATCCCCTAAGGTTAGAAATAATCGTTATTTCTCCTTAAAATAAATTTCGATTTTTCGTTCAAAAGAAACATTTGCGGGATAATTGTCTAACGTCGTTCTACAATCATAAGCCGCATTATATTGTATTATAAACAACTAGTGCATCATATTATAAATGTTCTAATAAAAGAAATAATTTGATATTTGCGGAAGAGCGATTGCTCAAAGCATATTATATATTTATAAATGTATGTAATTCTACTGTCCTCAAAGCTTATGTCCATAGTTCTAAAATACCCATTCCAAGAGTCTATCAACAGTATCACTATAAAAGAAAGTTCTAAAAATGCAATATAACAGCGGTATGGCAGATTAAACTGGCGAAACCGCTGGGAGGGTTCACCACTGATGAGCCAGGCCCTCCCATTAATTTTTCCATTGCAGTAAGGGCAGTAGAAATTGTTTATTTTCAAAAAGAATCTTACGCCTTTAAAATAGTATCGAATTTTGATAAACAACTATATTAAATATGTCGTGTCGTTCTGTGTGTGTGTGTGGGCCACGAAACCGCTCTTATACTTGTACAAATATTCTTTATTGACATTCTAAAACTACAGTAGAAAAGGGCATCTAAAGTAACAAGACTACTCGACTACTAACTCTGGACTAGACTCCTCAAATTAATCCATACGTCCTATTTATAGCACAAATAAGTTAAACTATGTAAATTGTGCTACACAAAGAACAAATATGCAAAGACACAACAGTATGTAACAATGGTATTAAGCACTCGTTTCACACTCTTCACACACACTCTTTCCAGATCTCTTCCTCTTTTTCCCCTGACCCGGGGTTACTCATCTGTGTTACATCATCAGTGGCTCACCACTTCCCAGTTACCTGCACCAATGCCTTGGACAGTCTGTTTCTGCGCACCCTTGTAGTAGGACTAGAAGGCCATCCCTATTTGGTCAATTAGTCGGAGTCAAAGCAAGCAAGTATTTAGCACTATTTTTTAAAAATTAAAACAAACTTCCTATCGCGTCCATACTGCAATGATAAATAATGGGAGGAATTGGCTCATCAATGATGAACCCTCCCAGAAGTTTCACCAATTTAATCTACCAGACCGCTTTTTAGAGCTCTAATACTGTATTAGACGGTTCTGCATATATATGAGAGATACTAAAGGGTCAAATATTAGTTATGGAATTCAAGAAAACTATACTCTATATAGTTTATAAACTATAAATGTGGACATACGAGGTGTGTTCAAAAGGTATCGCGACTTTTGTGTTTTTCAAAAATTATTTATTGATTGATGAATACCTATTTTGTCCCCTTCAAAGTAATCCCCATGAGGTATTATACACTTGTGCCAACGGTTTTTCCAATCTTGGAAGCACTTCAAAAAATCATTTTTTAAAATCTTTTTCAGCTCCTCCTTCGATGCCGTTTTTATCTCGTCAAGCGTAGCGTAACGTCGTCCTTTCATGGGCCTCTTCAGTTTAGGGAACAAGAAAAAGTCACAGGGGGCCAGTTCTGGGGAATACGGTGGCTGCGGCATCATTAGTGTTGGTTTTTGGCCAAAAAGTCGCGCACAAGCAACGATGTGTGAGCAGGGGCGTTATCGTGGTGCAAAAGCCAATTTTTGTTCTTCCACAAATCCGGGCGTTTCTGGCGGATTGCTTCGCGCAAATTGCGCATAACTTGCAGGTAATATTCCTTATTGACCGTTCTACCCTGTGGCAAGAACTCATGATGCACCACGCCCCTGCAATCGAAGAAAACTGTCAGCAAAACTTTCACATTCGACCGAACTTGGCGCGCTTTTTTCGGTCTTGGTTCGTGCGGCAGCTTCCATTGAGATTATTGAGCTTTGGTTTCCACGTCATACCCATAAACCCACGCTTCGTCACCAGTTATGACCCTCTGGAGCAATTTGGGTCGTCGCGGACAGAGTCCAACATCTCATTAGCAATGTTCATGCTTGTATGGGACTTAATTATTATCCGGAGGCCTGGAGAAAGTCAGCAGTAATGATTATAAAAAAACCTAATAAAGAAAATTATAAAGATCCGAAAGCCTACCGCCCTATAAGCTTGTCTTCTAATTTAGGTAAAATTTTTGAAAGTCTAATTCATATTGAACTTTTAAATCATAATAATAGTAATAATGTTATGCATCCTGCTCAACATGGATTTACACAAGAAAAATCAACAATCTCTGCTTTACAAGAAATAACTAAATTAAGTCTTCTGAAAAGAGAAACAGAAAATACGGCAATAGTAACAGTGGACATCAGCGGAGCTTTCGACAACGCATGGCATCCGGCAATTCTCCAACAATTGGACAAGGCAAATTTTCCAGCGGTACTTATAAAAATAATTAATTCTTACTTTGAAGACCGGAGTGTAGAGTTTAAATATACTAATGTAAAGTGTATAAAAAAAGATAAATAAGGGATGTCCCCAGGGTGGTATTATTTCTCCTATTCTTTGGAATATATTACTTAATGATTTCAACTTATCTTTTAACGAAAGTTTTGCTAGAGTAATTGCTTTCGCGGACGATGTGACATTTGTGGTATGGAGTTCAAACATCTATGATCTTCAGTTTAATATTACCAAATGTTTAATAAAAATCAAAGCATGGTGTGAAAAGGTAAAACTTTCACTAAGTCCAAACAAAACAGGTATACTCTATCTACATAACTATGAAAAATTGCCTATTAATTTTGATGGAAAAATAATTCAACCATCAGAAACTGTTAAAATTTTGGGAGTTATTTTTAAAAATCATAGACAAAGGAATAAGATTAATTTTGGAACACATGTTGACAATATAATTATGAAAGCTACGAAACTTAAGAATATATTATTCTCATTATGTGCACGTACTTGGGGCATTGATACTCGACGTAGATTGATCTTATATAAAGCTATGATACGCTCTACAATAAGCTATGCATCAAATATTTGGTTTCCTTTTATCACTGCAGCAAAAAGATCCAAGTTGAATTCTATACAATATCAAATTCTTATTAGATGCATTCATGCTTATAGGACTTCATCTTCTTACATCACACATATACTAGCGAAAACCCCTTTACTGTCCGATTATCTTGAATTATTACAAACAAAGTATAATATGACAAATTCTCTCACAGATCGAACACTCAAAAAACCCCTTCAAAAAGAATTAAACAAACTATATCTGGATCTAAAATTTAAGTTTTATCTTTCTCAATCTAATGAACTGTTCAAGAAATTCTTTCCAATTGCTGTCCCAAATTTCATTTCTTCTGATAAATTCACTACTTTATTCTTAACTGGCAAAGGACCCTTCTTAAGTTTCTTATTCAAACTGAATGCTATCAATGATCCAACGTGTGAATGTCGCTTAGATGTTGAATCACCAGAGCATCTTCTTTTATCTTGCCCTCTGACTAATCAAATTGTATGTAGATACTTTGAAACATTACCAAATTCTCTTTGTGTATATACTCTATCTTATGAGAACTTTGTTAAGTTTAGAACTATTTGTACAATAATTTACAAAACAATACTAATCCATCGTGTAAATAATTAATAATATATATATAAATAATACTAGCACAGCACAATAGTCCTTTGGACTTCGTGCTTTTGTAACAATAAATAAAAAATAAAATGCGATGCTGTTTTTGGTCGCAATTGAGCAATTTTGGTACGAATTTCGCGGCGACCCGTCTCATGCCCAAATCATTGATAAAAATCGAATGGCACGATCCAATCGATATGTTTAGGTCCTCAGCAACTTCTCTAACGGTGATTCGACGATTGGCCAATATCATTTTCTCCACTTCATTAATTTTTTCGTCTGTTGTTGAAGTGCTCGGGTGTCCGGCACGCTCTTCGTCGTTCACATCTTCTCGGCCTTCTGAGAACATTTTGTACCACCGATAAACGTTGCTTCGGTCCAAGGTAGCTTCTCCGTATGCCACAGTCAACATTCGGAATGCATCCGCGCACTTAATTTCGTTTTTCACACAAAATTTGATACAGGTTCTTTGATTCATTTTTTTAATAGGTAAAAATCGAAGACGATCCAAAACACCTGCAAGCAAAGCAGCTGTCAACAATTAAGTGAACATTCAAAATGGCCGAGCTTGTCGGCATAAGTGAGAGACATGAGTACCAACATAAAGCCACAAAAAGATCGAAATTCGAATATACGTAACCCGCGAAAATTCAAAAGTCGCGATACCTTTTGAACACACCTCGTATAAGCATCTAGCAGAATTACATATAAATACTTGCATCGAGGAAGGTTCTTCCGAAAACTATAAAGACAAGGCCAATTGCATTTAATTTTCATCGCAGTAAGGACAGTTGAAAGTTTATTTTATTTGAGAAAGGGAACAGTCATATGTAGCAATAAAGTTTTCTGATGAAAAAGCAATCAAGCAAGCTTATAGAAAGGTCGCTTTTCTTCAAAGAGCAAAATTGATTATATTGTAACTTAGAAAATTAGGAAAGACAAACTTCAGGATGATACAGCAATTTATTTAAGGCACAAACACCAAATAAATTTTATAAAATACAATAGAAGCAATGAGGGAAGTTTCCAGAGTAGCAAAATATAAATAAAATAAATATAAAAAATAATAATAATCTGTACATAAAATATAATAAATACTTTGTTACATAGATCCTTCCCTATGGGAGCTTTAACCCACAGCTTACAAATATTGTAGATACTGACATGTATCTGACGTGCTTCTGCCAAGGATTCCCTTAGTCTTGAAGCTTTGTCCCTAGTAGCTTCGCATCTTTTCTCTTGCGGCGTGAAGAGCAGCTTCGGCGTCGTATCGTCAATAGGGACATCGTCTTCTTTGTATTGAAGCCTTGACTATGACACGGCAGTAGAATCCTGGAGCTAGTCTTGGAAAATGTAAATCACAGCACCTAAAGGTTTTTTCGGCTATCCAAATTTGTCTATATATTATAGAATATTTACAATATAAAAAGAAAACGCGCAAAAATGTTTCGGAAAATTATAAATATATGTTTTATGAAGACTACTTTATATATAAATTTAAAAATTAGTAATAAAATACCAATTGTAGCTTAAATTTTGGCCACCAGTGTAATATATATATTTACTAATTCATTTTTGGTAATGACTAAAATAAATAATTACACACACAACACAATATCAAATATTACTTTTAGTTTAAAAATGTATATTTCCACATAAATTAGTACACATAAAAAAACTCGCAGCTATTGTATCACATAAAACAACTTCCTAATGTATTTACTGTGATATAAAAATATTGGGAGGCCTGGCTCATCAATGGTGAATCCTCCCAGCGGTTTTAGCAGTCTATCCGTACTGATGAGCATCACTAATGATTCACGCTCCCCAATAATTTTCCATCGTAGTAAAAACAGTGAGAGTTTTTTTAATAATGAAAAATTTACGTTGAAAGTTTAATATGTTTTATATATACTATTATTGTGCCTTCTACATGCTTCGGATAAGCATTTTAAGGCATGACTCATGTTTGGGAGACTCCAAGCGCCCGCCGCAATGGAGGGCCAAGGAGAGGGCTGGAGAGGCGCCGGCAGAGCCGTGGGCACCCCGGGGGAGAAGAGGGCGAGTGCGCGCCGATTTTGAGGGAACCAAGGCAGCACCAAGCACAACTAAAGCGCCGCAGGCTTCAAAAATATTTAAGGGATCATTTCAGAGATCAAGATCAGGAGATCAAGACCCAGAGATCAAAAGGTCTGGCTTTTATCGTCTGGCTTTTATCCTTTAATATGTTTTCTATATAAACGTCTTATGTTTGAAAGATTTATTAAAATGATGATATTTGGTTAAGGGTTAAAATATGAAATCGACGCAAGACGGAGAATAATTTTTTAGTAAAATGAATTTTTAAGAGGAAGCTGTTACACTAACACGTTAAAAACCTATTTTACATGGAAATCAATACTTTAACATTAGGGTTAAGAGTTCCATCAGCGGGCTGTGAGTGGTGCGATGCGATAAAACATTGCTCCATTATTATTTTCTCATTTGTTCAGGTAATAACTATCCTTCCAACGTTTTTTTACACATCTAAAATCTTGAAGGATTTGGGTGTTTTAATGAGAAAGTGTATAGGTGACAAAACGATTTAATTTCAAGTCGCAAAATACAAACGATACGACCAATCGAACTAACGACATGGTTGGGAAAGGTTTGAAGGCATTTATAAAAATTCAAAACTACACTCATGAACAAAACTTAAGGAAGTTATACCTTTTAGCATGTATATCGGGATTCAGAAAATAACTCTGATGTAATAACAGTGACCTTTATTGAAGACACACGAGATAACAAGTGTGAACAAATTTGCCTCAGTCTCCTTAAAAAAAAAAAAAAAAAAAGGCGACACACGACATAAAATATTTTTTACTTCCTTAAGTTTTGTCTAGGAGTGTATTTTAATAAACATTTTTGGGCCTAAAACAAATTTAAATAGTAAAAAATAGCATTACATTTTTAATTTTATAATAAAGACCATGTGTGCATGAAAAAATCATTATAAAAATTACAATCAGAATAAGTTAAATATCTTAAAATAATAAAGCAGAAAAATAATGAGGTCTATCCTATATTTTAGAATATTTGTATTAAGAGAGAACATAAAATATAAACCATCAATAATTCATTAAGAGATAAATGTAAAAAATATATGTATCTATTAAAACATTTGAAAATAAATTTAAAATGATTTAAACAAAAAACTTAAAGAACTTTTTTTAAAGTTCTACTATAAAATGTAGGTATTTTTAAAAATTCATTTCAAATTTTTATGGAAATCGATTTATCTGTAAGTAAAAAGTAAATTATTTTATGAAAATAAATTAAAATGGAAGCTAAAACAATTCAGGATGAATATATGAAAAAATTAAATAAAAAGAGGAAACTAAAATGTTTAATGTATTGCATGTAATATGTTATATGTTTAATGTACTTTTAATATACTATTTTAAAGGGAGAGGTGCCGTTTTTCAAATTACATGACATTGCTTTATTTAATTTTTAGCTTTAATGGATTTTTAAGTATTGTTGTAATACCCGCGGTTTCTTAAATTATTTTTTCACACATTTGTAATAACCTGTAAATTATACACACCACTTGTTCAATTATTTTTACATTTATCGCTTAAAAACGCAAAAGTAGATTAAACATATTACATGCAATACATTAAACATTTTTAGTTTCCATTTTTTATTTAATTTTTTCATATATTCATCCTAAATTGTTTTAACTTCCATTTTAATGCATTTTTATAAAAATATTTTTTACTATATATTAACTTTATTAACATCATGAAACGCGATATCCCAAACTCAGGGATATTTGCGCCAATACATTTCACTGCATTACAGCAATTCGGCTATATACAATCCTGTTCAATTCATTATTTTACATAAATTAACTAAAGAAAATTGTCCAAAGAGAAAAACAAACAACAAAGCAAAACACACAGAGCAAGCATCGCAGTTCTTTTTTTTTTCTAAGATTCCTTCTCTTTTTTCCAATTCAAGAGAAAGTTGTATATGTATTTACAAAATTGATCAAAATTTTTATACTTTTCTTTTTTGTCTACAAATTCATCAAGCTGTCCAATACGACCAAATCTATTTTCCCTAAAATCCCGGAAAATTGGGCACTCCAGAAGTAGATGTCTCGCGTCTTGAATTTCACCTCCGCAGAAGCATCCTGGTTCCTTCACGGCGCCGATAGTTGCCAAAAATTTCCCAAAATTGCCATGATCTGTAATGAATTGGATATTATAAAAATTTGGACGGAAAAATCTTGGAATTCCTAATACGAAAAAGCTTCTGAAAATTTCATTAGTGTTCTCAAAAATTTCATTCATTTTTGCGTGTAAGAATGATTTGACTATACTTGGAGCATGGGGTTCGTAAGTAATTAGATCTTCAATGGACATTTGAGCTAGATCAAATTTGATTATTCTGGATTCTATATAATCTGTTAGGAGTGGAATTTTTGCCAAGCTATGCACACAGTTTGATGAAGTGGTTTTGTATGCTCTAACTGCCCATAAAATGATCTGGTACTGCATGGAGTTCAGTTTTTGTTTACAACGATTGTTTAAATATTTGAACCAAATTTCAGAACCGTATGTAAGTACAGGCCTAATGATTGTTTTGAATAAAGTTAACCTCTTTTCAGTGTCTAAACCCCACATATTGCCACTTAGTGAACATAATAAATTTTTCATACGTCCTGCCTTACACAGAATATCATTAACATGCGGTGTAAAGTTAACTTTGTTTTTCCATTTGTGATTAGAAAATTTCATTCCCAGAATTTTTACTTGCTTGACCGGCATTATTATATTGTTATTAACCTTAATAGGTATTTTTTGTCTGTTATGTAGGTATAGCATATTAGTCTTCTCTGTACTGATCGTTAATTTATTTCTATTACACCATTGGATCACATAATTTAAGGTGTATTCACTTGCGGTTTTTAGTCCTTCAATAGTCTTATTCCAGCAAATTATTGTAACGTCGTCTGCATAACATATAATATCCGCATTCATTGAATCAAAATTTATCAACAAATCATTTAGCAAAATATTCCATAGAAGTGGAGATAAAGGTCCACCCTGTGGACATCCTTTAGTTAGTTTCTTATAAAAAGTTTCTGATTCGTATGTAAATTTCACCTCCCTTTCATTATTCAAATAAGATTTTATGATCCGTATTAAATCTGAAGGAACATCATCATTATCCATTCTTTTTATAATAGCAGGCCACCATGCATTGTCGAATGCACCCGCAATATCTATAGCTATCAAGGAAGTCAATTCTTTTTGTTTATGTTTCAATATAGTTTCTATAATTTTATCCATTCCAGTAATTGTTGATCTAGATTTCATAAAACCATGCTGCCTTGAGCTCATTAAATTATTCTCTAAATAATAGTTACTTAATTTATTTTTTATTATATTCTCAAATGTTTTAGATAGATTAGATGTCAATGATATAGGTCTATAACTTTTATTTATTTCATAATTCGTTTTGCCTGGTTTTGGAATTATTTTTAAGAATGATTTTTTCCATTCATCCGGATAACATCCCATTTCTATACATTTACAAAATATTTTTTACTAATAGATAAATCGATATTTATAAAAAATTGAAATGATTTTTTAAAAATACCCACATTTTATAGTAAGACTTTTTAAAAAGTTCTTAAAGTTTTTGTTTAAATCATTTTTAATTTATTTTCAAATGTTTTAATAGATACATATAATTTACATTTATCTCTTAATGAATTATTAATGGTTTATATTTTATGTACTTATTACAAATATTTTAAAATATAGGATAGACCTCTTTTTTTTTTCTTTAATATTTTAAGATATTTAATTTATTCTGATTGTAATTTTTATAAAAAAAATTTCATGCACAAATTTCCCCCCACCTACTTTGTATTTTTTAAAATTATTTCAACTGTGATATTATAACACTATGCGGCGCTGAGTTTGTTTATACAAAAATGTAATACCTTGATAAAGGTTGGCGTTCAGCCAACCTGAAATATTAGCAAATAAATCCTTTATTCAATCCAATATATGCTTTTTTAGTATCGATGATTTAAGTATGGATTGCTCTATTTTCAGAACAATATATGTATATATATTGAAAATAGAGCAATCAATATTTAATTCATTAGATAATAAAAAGGCATATATTGGCAAATAAATCTTTTATTAAATCTAATATATGACTTTTTATTATCTAATATATATATGTACTACTCTCTAGAGGAGAAGAGTGTGAGGTACTACTTACTTGAAAGGCAACTTATCGGTGACTGATGAGGTTCTCTCTGGTTGAGCAAAAGCATGCGCAGTAAGATATCGGCTACTTATAATAAAATATATGGATTGGTCCTTATAGCGTGACCTTCAGGTCCGTGGCCCCGCCTCCTGATTATATAAAGCCGCCGTTGCTATAGTACCAGGATGCGTACAGAGTATCTGAGCAGGAGGATCTTAGTTTACCCTAGGGACTTTAAATCCCCCTAAATGTCACAAACAACCTCCATTAGACTATACGCAATATGTCAGCCGCCTATCCTCATATGCATTGTTTTCGATAATTTTATATACTATATATATGTGGGTGTTTGTAGAGAGTTTTATATGAGTTTCTCTAAGTAACCATGAGCGTCAAACTATACTTATGTCGCTAAAATATGCCATTAAGATATAAAGCCTCAGATATCTTTATATTTCATAGATTAAGAAACCTAATATCGACATGATTTATAAGTAGAACCCTTAAATGAAATTTTTTAAAAATTTAAAATAGAATGGCAAAAATAATAATAAAAGAGAGTGTCTTAAAAAAAGAGAGGAAGTCCAAGAATCGACGGCTGGGATCGTATAGATTTAGTATAGTACTTCTCTGCTCAATGTAATCAGCAAGCTAAAAAAAGCATTATAAGATAATTGGGTAATAAATTCAACGCTGATTAACTGATTAAGATCACGTGATCGTAGAGAACCAATCAACGAGAGAATAAAATGGACACCATAAAAACATTTAAGCAATTAAGGCGTGTATAATAGTAGATACAGCTAGTTAGGCATGTGACATCGAATTAGAACAAGTTCCTTGTGACCCTGTAGGGCACAAACATCTACCAAATATTGTGCAAGATAATTATCTATCTTTAGAGGTATATATATTTTTAGAGATACAACCAAAATATGTATTGGTTTCCAATATTGATGATGTATATACTCACTTGACACGGAGGCATTATATAAATTACATAAGATTTTTAACACCCTACATAAGTAAATACAGGGAGATATGCACATCGGTTCCACTAAATGGCTAACATATGGTTCTTGTAGGCTATTTGTCCTTCAAAAGGTCGTTATTGTTGTTTTTCTCGCTCTTTAATATACTCTCCCTTGGGGTCTTCGGCCTTATAAGGGATAGAAAAAATAACATTATTTTTTCCAATATAATGTTTCAAACACAATCAGAATAATTATGTGAAAACATGATTTCAGAGCACATATATATGTTCTTATAAATTTACCTTTTGTAAATGCGCGCGCTAAATCGCTATTAATTACCTAAATTATTAAAATATCTCTATTTTGAAAAAAAAATGCAGATGCATGTATTTTCTCTGTTGTCGTTTGTGTGTAGGACCAGCCAGATCACGCTGGGATTTCTACACAAACTAACTCCAACAACTATTGAAGTTCCCACAAATTCAACAGGTGTTCAGTCAGAACTTCCTCTTACTATCGATCTTAGCTGGCTGACCCAGTAGCCTTGGGAATTGTTGGCGCATTTCTTCCTTCGCGCATTTCTTCCTTCGCAAAGGCAATTTTCAACATGTTTTAAAACCAATTTTGAACGATTTTAATAAAGGAATAATATTTATAACTAATAATAAGACATATTTTAGGGGGTTTGATTAAGAGGTTTATTTAGAGCAAAATAAACGTGATATTTTTCGAGATTGGTCGTTTCTCTTTTTTGTCTCCGAGTTGCTGAAGACGTGGACTGTTGATCTTTTCTAGGCCAACAACTTATGAATTGGTTCTAGTCTAGAGGGGAATTACTATTTCTTAATATATATTAATAAAACTTTTAAGGAAGTAGTACCTTTTATCGTGCATATCGGAATTCAGACAATAACTCAGACAAATATTTGAAACACAGTGACCTTTATTGAAGAAACACAAGATAAAAAGTGTGAACAAAATTCCCTCTGTCTCCATAAAAAAAAAACATGAACGGCGAAATAAAAGACTTTGCAATTCCTTAAGTTTAGTCCATGAATGTATATGGATGTGCTGAGGTGCATAATTTCACTGCTGTTCCAGTCTTGGTTATGGTTTTTGACGATGTGGACCAGCAGTTAACTGCTGAGCAACACGGAGGGGCGCTTCTGACTCGTGTTTTTCTTAGAAAAAAAAAGAAAAAAAAGAGAAACTAACAGTTTCTCGAAATATCGCGGTTTTTTCTCTAAATGTACCTCTTAATAAAATTTAAAATGCACCCTATTATTAGTCAAAATCAGAGTATAGATTCCTCTATACTTCTCAATATTTACGTACATATATAAATACACACAAATTTGGCATTTCCTGACCGCTTAATTGAGCATTTGTTTTTAATATCAACACCTACCCATTTGCCTTTCTGTCTATATTTGACAAGGCCGGTATTGTGGCTCATTCTTTATCATCACCATTATCATTTGTGTGTGCCGAGGTGATAAATATATATATATTCAAATTGGATAAACTTTTATAGGAATACCTTTTTTTCGGAACATGCAAGTTATTCGATTTGGGGGGCTAATGGATGAGCATTTAGCGTTTGCCGCACATCTTGACTGAGCAGCTGGTAGATATATGTGACGAGGAAAAATATAATTGCGAATTGCCTCGAAAACACGTTCACACACATTGTGAATGGTCCCTGTGGGAGAGCTGAGTCCACCAGGCGGGTCTTCTGGTGGAGAGGGAGAGACGATCGTCAGATCTGGTGGTTGGCTGTGTATATCTATAGGCAGTCCAGCAGCTCAAGTCATCAACAAAATTCTGTGAACCTAGGTCTGTAAAAAAGCCACAAAACTCAATGTGGATCCCGGTTGCGGGCTGCAAATAAAATGAAACATTACCAACCGACAGCTGCGTCTGAATCCATGTTCGAGTCTAAAGCAAAGGTGTCTGTTATCCATGTTAGGAGCGACCTCATCTGAAGCAAAGTCGGACTTCCACAGTATGTAATTCCTATTCTTTCAATCAACGACAGACTCACATTTATTCACCTCATTAGGTTGCCTTATTCCCATGTGCACCGGGATAATAAACAATAAGAATGTACACTCATGGACAAAACTTAAGGAAGCTGTACCTTTTAGCATGTATATCGAGATTCAGACAATAACTCTGACTACGATAATAGACATAATATACATATAACGGAGTATCAAATGTGAATACATTTTAAAAAATCATCCCAAAAATTAAGCTGAGTATAAATGAAATATTTTATACAAGATGCGCTACAGAAATAGAGCCTAGAAGACTCTAGCGGTTCTCAAGTTGTCACTTAATGTAAAATATATAAATATATACTTCTTAACATATTAACCTATAAATATATTTTTGAAAATAGAGCTATACATAAATAAATCTTTAATTAAAAAGGCATATATTGGATCAGAATATCATTTATTTTACCAATATTTCAGTTGGCTGAACGCCAACCTTTAACATTTTTCATGTTATAACATGTTAATTTAAATGTTATAACACCTTGATAAAGTTTGGCGTTCAGCCAACTGAAATATTGGTAAAATAAATGATATTTTGATACAATATATGCCTTTTAACTATAAATATATGTTAGTATGTATAAACCTATAAATATTGGTCATAACATAGACGTAACTTTGACATAATCACTGACGCTCCTAATGGTTCCTGTTACAGGATTCTGAGAAACAAAATCTCGGATCGGTTTCCCGAACCAATTCGACAATTTCAGCTCTTGTTAGCCTAAATCCTTGTTTTAATTAAGTAAAATTGCTACAATTTATTAAAAAATGTATTAAAAATTTAACAATACGTATATTTTTATTGGAGAAACGAGATTTCGAGCAACGAAGCTCTTCTACTGGCTTTGCAATGTCACCAGAACACGTGCGGACGCGCATTTTTGACTAAATTCTCTCTCTCTCTTATTTAACGATATGCCGGTCATACCAATAAATTAAGTAGTACATATAATCAATTGGCGAAACCGTTAGGAGGGTTCACCACTGATGAGCCAAGCCCTCCCAATATATATTTTTTTCATCGCAGTAAGAAGTTTGTATTATGTATAAAAGAAACATTCGTTCTTTTAAATCCTTTCATTTTATATGTATAGATGGCGCGTTATTGTTTTGTGTTGACACATAATCCATGTTCTTCAAACTAAAATTCAAGCACTTCAAATATTGTAATAGACTAGACTATTATCCAATTAAGGTTATTTCCCTTGACCACTCGTGTTTGAAAAGAGGAAGACGTGACCAAATTTCCCTTACTCCAAAAATAAAAAACAAGATATTTTACCATTTCAACGAATTTATTTCTTTTTTTATTTCATTTTAAATTGTTTTATAAAGTTCTAGGTCAATCAATTAGGGACCCACAGTCTATGGCTAACTCGAATGCACTTTGCAGTTTGATTCAATTACGGTTGCTCTTAAATTTTTCTTTCTATATAAATCCAATAAATTTTACTTTCAAAAATGATTTTTAGCTTTTATAAAAACGTGCTCTGCCCAAATAAAACTTTTTTACCAAGAAATATCCTAAAATTTGAGTAAACAAAAAAATTGTCCATGCGAAAATAGGATGGACATTTAAAAAAAAATCAGTTTTGGGGGTGTTTTGTCATTCTTGGAAGATGGCAAAATAAATCTCTAACAGAATTATGGGGAGTAAAATATATTTTCCGATAAATATGGCGATGGTTATCTTTGCAGACGACCTCAGGATGTCCTTTGTCATTATTTTAAGCATCTTGAAATTATACTCTATTTTCTCTTTTTCATATACGTATAATGACAGTAAAGTTTAGTGAGAGTGCTGTATAAATAAAAATATTGAATAAGTCTAAATTTGAAAAGGAAAGAATAAATAAAATTATTTTGAAAATAGACCAATCCATACTTAATTCATTAGATAATAAAAGGCATATATTGGATTTTTAAAAAATATATTTATTTTGCCAATATTTCGGCTGGCTGAACGCCAACCTTTATCGAGGCATTACATTTTTTTATATACACAAACTTAGCGCCGCATAGTGTTATAATATCACCGTTGAAATCAATTAAAATACAGAGTAGGTGGGAGAAATTTGTGCATGAAAATATTATTATAAAAAAATGCAATCAAAAATGTAAAATATCATAAAATATTAAAGGAAAAAATGAGTTCTATCTTATATTTAAAAAATTGTAATAAGTACATAAAATAATTCATTAATAACTCATAAAGAGATAAATGTAAAAATATATGTATCTATTAAAATATTTGAAAATAAATTTAAAATGATTTAAACAATAAACTGTAAAAACCTTTTTAAAAGGTTTTTTAAAAATGTGGGTATTTAAAATTATTCATTTTAAAATTTAGGAGATCGATTTATAAATATGTAAAAAACTATTTTATAAAAATGCATTAAAATGGAAGTTAAACAATTTAGGATGAATATATGAGAAAAATAAATTAAAAAGTGGAAACTAAAAAGTTTAAATTATTGCATGTAATATGTTATATATTTAATGTATCAATACTTTTGCGTTTTGAAGCGATAAATGTAAAAATAATTAAACAAGTGGTATGTATTAATTATACAGGTAATTACTAATGTGTGAAAATATAATTTAAGAAACCGCGGGTATTACAACAAAATTCAAAGTAAAATTAAAGCAAAAAAAAATAAATTAAAAAAGCAAAGTTATGAAATTTAAAAAACGGCACCTCTCCCTTTAAAATAGTACATGATAAGTCAATTAAAAAATAAAAATTAACTAATTGAAATTAAAATAATTAGACAAAAAAATTAAGAATTATTTTTACATTTATCGCTTCAAAACGCAAAAGTATTGATACATTAAATATATAACATATTACATGCAATAATTTAAACTTTTTAGTTTCCACTTTTTAATTTATTTTTCTCATATATTCATCCTAAATTGTTTAACTTCCATTTTAATGCATTTTTATAAAATAGTTTTTTACTTATTTATAAATCGATCTCCTAAATTTTAAAATGAATTTTTTTAAATACCCACATTTTTAAAAAACTTTTTTTAAAGGTTCTTACAGTTTATTGTTTAAATCATTTTAAATTTATTTTCAAATATTTTAATAGATACATATATTTTTACATTTATCTCTTTATGAGTTATTAATGAATTATTTTTATGTACTTATTACAATTTTTTAAATATAAGATAGAACTCATTTTTTTCTTTAATATTTTATGATATTTTACATTTTTGATTGCATTTTTTTATAATAATATTTTCATGCACAAATTTCTCCCACCTACTCTGTATTTTAATTGATTTCAACGGTGATATTATAACACTATGCGGCGCTGAGTTTGTGTATATAAAAAAATGTAATGCCTCGATAAAGGTTGGCGTTCAGCCAGCCGAAATATTGGCAAAATAAATATATTTTTTAAAATCCAATATATGCCTTTTATTACCAAATAAAATTATGGTAAAATATTTCTTTTAATTTTGATTTCGCAATTTTTCGAGCAAATTTTCTGCTCTTCAACTGGCAAATATATACAATATAAAGATGATCTTTGTACAGAAATAATTGAATCATCTTTATATTGTACATAGAAGTATTTACACGTTGAAAAGCAGAAATTTTGCTCGAAAGTTGCGAAATCAAAATTAAAAGAAACTCTTTACCTGAATTTTATTTATTCTTTCTTTTTCGAATAATTTCTAGGAAATATTGCTCACCTAAGTCTAAATTATACATTATATATACAGTTAAACCTGCCTATAGCGCCCCCTCTAAATAGCGCCTCCCTCTCTATAGCGCCCGATTTTAAATACGTAGTACGATGCGATATACATTAAAAGTGATCTGTCTATAGCACCCCTTCTCTATAGCACCCTATTTTGGTGAGTCCCAAGAGGGGGCGCTATAGACAGGTTTAACTGTATATTTATAATGCTAAGGGATATATAACACTAAGGGATAAGAAGACACAAATAGAGTAAGATGCCAGAAGCACATAGACACACACGTCTAGGATCACAGTCAAGCCAACATTGCCATTAACTGTAAAAACCAAAATTTGTGGACTCCAATTATTTAAAATCAAGTAAACATAATTATTTGAAATTTTGAAATATAATAAAAGAATTGAATATATAGTTATATATTTTTTAAAAGTAATCTTTATCTATTCATATACTAAACACCTCTGTGACACCTGACACCTCTCACTTTAAATATGCATTAAAACAATGCATTTTGTTCATCACCCAGTACAAAAACGTAAAGGTGGCAATGAAAAATGAACCACAACACTATTGTATACAGGTTGGCTTTTGTCTGAATTCGCAGAAACTGATGTTGTGACTCATCTTTTAATCTATTCATATACCAAAAAAGTGTAACACCTCTCCCTTTAAATATGAATTAAAACAATTCATTTTGTTCATCGCCCCAGTACAAAACGTAAAGGTGATAATGAAGAATGAACCACAACACCATTGTATACAGGTTGTCTTTTGTCTGAATTTGTAGAAACTGATGTTGTGGCTCATCTTAATCTATTCATATACCAAAAAGGTGACACCTCTCCCTTTAAATATGAATTAAAACAATTCATTTTGTTCATCGCCCAAGTACAAAACGTGAAGGAGATAATGAAGAATGAACCACTACACCATTGTATACAGGTTGGCTTTTGTCTGAATTTGTAGAAACTGATGTTGTGGCTCATCTTAATCTATTCATATACCAAAAAGGTGACACCTCTCCCTTTAAATATGCATTGAAACAATGCATTTTGTTCATCGCCCAAGTACAAAACGTAAAGGAGATAATGAAGAATGAACCACTACACCATTGTATACAGGTTGGCTTTTGTCTGAATTTGTAGAAACTGATGTTGTGGCTCATCTTAATCTATTCATATACCAAAAAGGTAACACCTCTCCCTTTAAATATGCATTAAAATAATGCATTTTGTTCATCGCCCCCAGTACAAAACGTAAAGGAGATAATGAAGAATGAACCATTACACCATTGTATACAGGTTGGCTTTTGTCTGAATTGGCAGAAACTGATGTAGTGGCTCATTCTTCATCACCACCATTACGTTTTGTACTGGGGTGATGAACAATGCTTTGTTTTAATCCATATTTAAAAGGGAGGTGTCACTTGTGACAAATAAATACCATTTTCCCGCACCTTTATATTATTAATCTATTCATACCTTTGAGAAAAATACCTCCCAAATAATATTCACTTATAAATTCTCTTGGTTTAACCATTGTATGAAATATAAAAAGGGAAATTTATGCATTTCCAATTTACACTCATTGATAAAACTTAAGGAAGTTGTACCTTTTAGCATGAATATCGGGATTCAGACAATAACTCTGAAATATATTTAATACACAGTGAACTTTTTTGTTGAAGACACACGAGATAACAAAGTGTGGTCAAAATTGTCTCTGTCTCCTTCAAAAAATAATATTAATAACAGACGCTTGTCGATATCAAAGACTTTCCTTAAGTTTTGTCCATGAGTGTATCTATCTCTTGTAGAATATTCTTTGCGAAGGCAGAAAACTAACTAACATGAAGAGACACCAAGTTAAACTTAGAGCTTAGCTCTCAAAATATCCCAACCGAGAAAGGCGATATTCTAACCAAATATGACCACCCGGTCCAGCTAAAAGTATAACCAAACATTGACGTCCTTGCTGGTTTTATGGCGACTGTACACAAACATCCGTCATTCCTATCATCGCCCGGTCTATAAAACTTCTTAAAATGTTCTAACGCAGCTGCTCTGACTTTTAAAGGAGATAGTTTAAAAATGGAAGGGCTTCGTACTCCTATTTCAAGGTTCTGCAACTCTCAGCCGATATTGCCTTATTAGGTTGGATCAGTGTTTGATAGGTGTGTGGGATGAACATGGTGGGCGACACCTTACTACAAAGTTCGAGGCCCATATGAATTATATTTATATTTCAAGGTCACACTGCCTTCTTAATTAATAAAAATGCTACCACGTAAAAAAGCGACATTCCAGTGTCCTGTTGAAGTGTAAAGTCGGAATGCTTTCAGACACACGATACACTAATGTACAACACTTAAGGAAGCTGTATCTTTTAGCATGTATATCGGAATTCAGACAATAACTCTGAAAGATAACTGATACACAGTGACCTTTATTGAAAACACAAGAGATAACCAAGTGGGAATAAAATTGTCTTTGTCTTTTTCAAAACAACAGACGACCGGCGACATCAAAATTGGAAAACTTAGTTTTGTCGATGGGTGTACAATTTAATGTATGTTTGACTTTTGGGATTCATATATATGACAAAACCCTAAATTTTATTTTAGTTTATTTCTTTTTGCTAGTTATAGAAGGCTCTGATTTCAGGTTATTATAGTAATGCTGGAGAGAAATTTATAAATATTTGTATTATGTTCATGATACACTGGATGCCTTTACGTGTTTCTTCTGGCAGTTTTTCCTCCAAGTAGAAATGGTATAGGTCATGATAAACATGATAAATAGTTAGCGACTTTTTTACTTTGAGTGCACGACATATTAAAACATTTTGAAAGCAGTTTGAAAATGCACTTAAAAAGTGTAGAGTTCCGTTTGGTTGTTTGCACTACTGGTGAGGTCGAACTTATGCAAAATTCGGCGGCCATTAGAGTAATTTTAAAGACTAAAATGCTCACTGTGCGAGCTTTGATTCCGGGTGCTGATTGCTGAAATCCAACCCTTCATACCACTACGACACCTGTGTTTAAAGTCAGCATAACTAACCAAACGGGTCTCTAGCACATTTAAGTGAAACTGCTTTTTTATAAGTGCTTCACATACACTCATGGACAAAACTTAAGGAAGCTGTAACTTTCAGCATGTATATCTGGATTCAGACAATAACCCTGAAATATATTTGATACACAGTGACCTCTAATGAAGACACACGATATAACCAAGTGTGAACAAAATTGCTTCTGTCTCTTTCAAAAAAAAAAAAAATTGACGAACGGCGACATCAAAGCATATCCACTTCCTTAAGTTTTGTCCATTAATGTACTTACACATGAGGTATTGCGACCTTGTGAGTCTTAACACGGAATCTTTGACACTATGTAATAGTAAAGGTCGAACTAGTTTTTCACACTAGATGACAATATACAACATCGTCCATTGAGAGACACGTGTTGTGATTCCTAAAGTACTTGGTCTGTATTCTGACAAGTGTGGAGCGCCCAGCAGAGGAAGGAAGGAAGTGACCCCAGCCAGGGGGGATCCTGTGCTGCCGGAATCTTCCATCATCCCGAAGCCACGTCGTCTCACAGACCATAAATCGCCGCTAAAACTTAATTATTAATGTCGTTTTGAACGCCGGCTCTTGTTAACACAAGAATTTTTAACAAGTGTGATTTTCAGTCTTCAATCCACTTCCTCCTTGATAGGGGAGTTTAAATTTGGCAATGATGTCTATTATAAAAAGACTTGTTAAAAAGCCACCTATCTCCTCAATGTTATAGAGAGGTATCTTTCCAAGCAACCCCTAGAATCCCTTTTTAGATTTTCATGTCACCTTCTCTCTTAATGAATATTTTTCTTTTTAATATCGACATTAGATATATTTTAATACTAAATTAATGTTCTGTTTTGGATATATAGTAAATATAATTTAGAAAAATGTGTATCATAGACGAGGCCGACTTATATGGCGCATCTAAATCAATAGTGGCGATACTTGGAACGAAGATGATGAACTAAATTCTTCCAATTTGATCAATATTTCTCAGAAAAGATGTCGTGGGTTGTCACCAAGGGGGTGGCCAACCCACGTAATCGAGGGGGCTCCAATCCTGGAACGATAAGTCCCGCCTATCATTGATTGGACAAGTGGCAAAACTTCTGCAAGGGGAGGAAGAGGAGGCGTGGCCTAGGCTATCTGCAGTTCGGACAGGTGAAGAGAGATTGGCTGCTTCTGATTAACATTAGGCAGATAGACAATCCTACCTTGTGTATAAGCGAATCAAATAACTCCATTTCAAGACAATGGGCCCTTAAAATCTAATGCGGCATCCAGTAATGCAGATATCCATTCCAGTTCATATTAAAACCTTCTTCCCCCCCTTCCCTCTTTAATAAGAACATTTTCTTCTCGGAATAACCTTGTTAAATGTCACCTTGGCAATCTACGTCACAACACGCTAATGCGTCATTTCAAATACCGTTTTCTCTCACTAATGAAAGTATTGATGGTTGTTTAATAAGGTTCTGAGAGATTTGTTAAGCAAATCATTCACATTGTCAATAAATTATTATAATTTATAAGCAAAAATGGGGTACTAGCGAGTTCTGTCAACCTCCTCACACCATCACTCAAACATCAATTCTGTATTCGAACTATCTAACTCAAAAACACGATATATTTACACTCGTGGACAAAAGGAAGTTTTACTTTTCAGCATGAATATCGGGATTCAGACAATAACTCTAAAAGCCGTTTGATACACAGTGATCTTTATTGAATACACACGAGATAACCAAGTGCGAACAATATTGCAGACGACCGGAGACATCAAAGACTTTCCACTTCCTTAAGCTTTGTTAAGAGTATGTATATAAAACACATGGATAAAGACAACCCCTGCTGTCTGACGGCAAAGAACAACGTCTTTCAATTTCGATATATTGAAATACACACTCACCTGTTCAGTGATTCGCTAAGCATGGCGTAGGCACAAAGGAACGTGTGGCCATTAGACATGCGTCGGACCAGGAGGCTGTTGTTGGGTGCTGCGCTGCCTGAAGTATAGGAGTTCCATCTATTATTTCTTTCTGTGGTGAATCTGTATAAGACCACTGGTCTTAATAAAGCTCTGTGTGTGATATATTGAAATACGATGCTAATTATACAGTTTACTGAGCAGTACCGGGACATGAAAATGATATCGGCAATCATTCTGTAGAAATTTGAGGTGGATCTAACACTCATTTGAATTGGGTCGATATTGGATGGCGGTTATTTAAAATGAAGGAGAATGTGCGTTACTTCTCCTAACAACTTCTATAAAATGATTTTAAGTAGAATGTTGGTTTAGGTGTGCGAGGACAAAGTGAAAGCAGTTGTTTGCAAGATTGCTGTCACGATTATGTGTTTTTTTAGAAGGGAGGGGGGAGGGATGTTTAATTGATGTGTTGAATGACAACATTCCGTTTTAAACGTGAAAGGTTTATTTATTTTCAGGGCATTTAGCACGTTAATATGTACAGTTTGGAAGGAGATAAGTCTGTTCATCAAGATTCAAAGAGTAGGTTTCCAGGGGAAAACATTCATCAGTTGGAATATAACATTGCTGAAGAACACACATGCTGACTCTCTATATGTAATTTTAAATATAATATCAACTTTGCATCATTGACGTCCAGCCTATTATCCACAATTCAAGAAAATTTCCCTCCCTCTTGTTATAGTGGAATAATTTAAATTTTTCTCTATTTAAGATTATGTCGCAGGTTCAGTTCGACAGAATTTATCTCCTCGTCAATCTTAGTCTCTGTCTATGGCCATTAACTCAGTGAATGACGATTATTATAGCAAAAAAGCTTCGATCCCTTGGATAAAATCTCATAATCAAGACAGCCACGTTGATGTCTTGTAAACGGATTACATATACCCCCAAACGTAATTCTTATTTTATTATTTATCGCTGCTACCGAAACGTTTTAAATTTTATTCCTCGCGCGACAATAACATTACCTTTTTACTTTAAACGAGAACGATTTATTGAAAAAGAAAAAAAAAAACGATCCTTTTTTTTAGATTCCTCGCTGGACCTGCCAATGATTTCTCTTCCTCCCTTTGTTCATCCTGATAATCATCCAGAAGGAGAGTAGAAGATATTTGAAAAGTCGATATGAACAGATGTAATGTCTATCTTTCCTCACCGTATATATTTATTCAATCCCACATTAACGTAATTACAAAAACATGTGCTCTTGTCCTACTCTAACCTCTCTATAGGAAATGGATTTACCCAAAAGAGATTCAGAAATCTGGTAAAATCATGTTCGAAGTTCTTAATTTGAAGACATGTGGGGCAAGCGAACTACATACGAGAGTTACTACTCTGCATGATTTCCATGGTCTGGTGCTTCGCGTATTGTCTTAGGCGGTGTGGCATGAAAATCAAAGAGTCCCCTAATACCATTCCAAGCAACTCAGGAAAGCGAGAGATCGGTCTAAACGATTTGGCATGTGCTACACAAAATGGCTGACATCAGCAGAAAATGATGGCAAATTTTATTCTTATTTGATTTTTCAAAATCATATAACGCTCGAATACAACGGCGAATCCGTATAGGGCAAGACGCCCTAATAAAGTTGTTTTGTTGTTGTTGTTTTTATAACGCTCGAATACTTCGGATATTTAATATGCGCGGGTATTAATTTTCAAAATAAAAAAAATAACTACTGCCCTTAATGTAATGGTGAGGGCCTGGTTCATCAGTGGTAAACTCTCCAAGATAGTTTAATCCACCTATTTCATATATCAAAAATGACCATTATCATTGAGTAGTATACGCTTATAAAACTTCGTATATTGAAGAAAAACAGAAAGCAGGGATAGGATCTCAATACCGAATTGTTAAAAGATGGCTTAATATTTCTATTGATAAATGTATTGTGCGTTTAGGACCTTTCAACCTTCAAATTTAGACCAAAATTTCTAATACCTATCGAAAACAAAATTGAATAGTAAAAAGTCCAACTTCTCTTTATTATCGTAGAATTATGCATAATATACACACTATTGTTCATTTTTGCAAATTAAATAATAACGCAAAAAGATATCTTGATGGCATTATTTTCTTTTGGCGTCTGAAGATCAATATTTTAGAATTTGTTGAACAGAAGAACTTTCCCAGAAGCCCAACTAATAGTTGTTCTAGAAACTGGCCTCGCAGCATTCCAATGTCTCAACTTCCTGTAATTAAGACGATTTGTAAACCGCCTTTGTGTGGAAGAATGCCCAATAATTAAAGTTACTGGTAAATTGTCAATTAAGAAAGTTCGCTCTCTCTCTATCGTTCTATTTTGGATTTTTGAATTAGAAGTATTCACATATGATTCAACCAATATCAATCTATTTCTTCCTTGGAAAATGATTGAACGGAAAATGAGTTCGATTATTGTAAAATGTTTCTCTTTATTTTTATTTTTATAATAATGGTTTATTACGGACCCATTTCGCGTATCAAATATTATTATAAATTGCACACAGTATTTATATATTATATTTAGTTTATAATGCAATACTCGAAAAGAGTTTACAATTTTTTTCCAATTAAACTGTCGGAGCTAAAATTATTGACTACGTAATCTTGATTGTTTGTTAACTTAGTTGTGAAAATTCGAAACTATTATAGACGCGTATGATTCTTTTAAAAATTAAACAATTTCTAGTGCATTGCAGTAAGGGTAGTATAAATTGTTCAATTTTAAAAAGAAACCTACGCGTCTATAATAGTTTCGAATTTTCATAACAGATGGCGCGCTAATGCATCATAATATAACTTAGTTGTGTTAATAATTTGCTAATCGAATTCTGATATATTATATTCACACTGAAGATCTCTGGCAAAGGGACGTACATCTCTTAAAAACTTAAGCACTTCTAAAAGTCCAGCAGACTTTATTTGCATTCCAAAAATGTTCAAAACCATCTTGGGTTCAATCAGACTGACGCTAGTTTTCTACTGTCCTCAAAGCTTATGTCTATATTTAATTTAAAATACCTTTCCCAAGAGGTGTGTCAGCTTCAGTATCAGTATGAAAACAAAACAGTCCAGTGCAATATTACAACGGTATGGTTGATTAAACTGGTGAAACCACTGGAAGGGGGATGAGCCAGGCCCTCCCATTAATATATGATTGCAAAAGAAAATTGTATAATTTTATAAAGAATCACACGCGTCTAAAATAGCGTCAATTTCTTATGACGCTAGCTAGTTAGACTTAAGAATAAGGAAGTTGATATGCTACCACATCTTTGTCGAAGTCCCGCAAGTAATGTCGGTGTCGCACTCCAGTTAGTGTATGTGTAGTAAGAGAGAGATGTCAACAGGATGGATGCCACATTGTCTCTGAAGTAGCTGGGTTCGGCACACTAGTTGTGATAAGAACAAGCAACAAAGACTAGTTTTACTTTTGTACTAATTAATAATATAAGAAAAAAAAGGCATTTCCTGATCGTGCAACTGAAAGTTGCTGATGGCTTGCGCCATCTATCGGAATAAATATCAACTAATCGTTTATTTTTAAATTATTCCAGAATTGGCCAAATACCTTTTCTTGATTAATCAAGAAAAGCTAACCACGTACGCGTTTGGGGCTGTTGGCCCTCGTCAGCGTGGTGCAACCTGTACCTCAACGACCAAAAAGGCTGGTCTTTGGGGCATCCTGAAAAAACATGAAACAGGTATTTAGGCCGGAAGGGCGTATAATTAATAATAATAATATTAATAATAATCATTCCCCTGAAGAGAGTGGCAGCGTGTCACTCAAACGTCGGGAACTAGATACAATATTGGCTGGGTGGCAGTTATATATTTTCTAAACAAACTTTCAATCAACAAATTATCTTCAAATTGCCCAAAGCCCTAAGAAATCCAAAGACATAGCGCGCCATATGTTATTGAAATTTTTAACTATGAGCACCATTTATACAATAAAACAAATTGTCTAATGTCCACATTGTACGAATTAATGGGAGGGCCTGGCTCATCAGTGGCGACTTAGGTAAACTTCAGCCAAATAGCACGTGCGGTTAGACGCTGCGGTCCCCTGACAGAGATTCTGCCCAAGTATTTCCAAAACAGTTATTTCCCTTTCCTCTTCCTGTTCAAGATCATCTAGGCTCTTCCTCAGGCCATCAAACCAATATGCCCTGAAAATATAGAAGTAATAAAGATAGTGGTTAGCACAAGGCGCACAGTGAACAAGTTCGGAGATTGATCATTAAAAAATCTCCAAAATGGAACCAATTTATATTGGACTAGACGGTGGGGACATGCGACTTTCTGATACCAAAGTTATTTATTCTTTGTCTTCTTTATTATTGACAGCAACAATACAAAACTTTATAAAATAAAAATCTTACCAGAAATTCTTCGTCTTTCACGACTCTTTCTACTTTATTCATAATAAACTTTATATAGATAAAGAATTCTTCCTGAAACGCCTGTTGAAGGATTTTTCCCCGAAAGCTTGCACCTATGCATCAATAAAAGAAACTCGTCTTCTTTCACCATGTTTTTTCGTCTAAATAAACTTTATGTTATAATATAAAATATGTTTTGATTATACTCGTTTTAGGTTGGGGTAGGAGTATTTACAAAATTAGAGAATAATTTCATATATGTGATGTGTGTTGTTCTTGTGTTTAAAATAGAAATAAAATTAAGATTATATATATATATATATATATAATGATGCATTAGCGCGCCATTTGTTATCAAAATTCGAAACTATTATAGACGCGTATGATTCTTTTTAAAAATAAACAATTTCTACTGCCCTTACTGCAATGGAAAAATTCCAGGCCCTCCCATTATTTTTTTCATTGCAGTAAGGGCAGTAGAAATTGTTTTATTTTTAAAAAGAATCATACGTGTCTATAATAGTTTCGAATTTTGAAGATTATATATATGTATGTACGTAAAAAGGTATATATATATAGTCCTATTATTTAAAGAATTATATGTCTGGCAATATCCAATAATAGGGAAAATATATTTTAAATCGATCACAAAAGAGAATGTTGTAACCAATATTGTCTAATAAGGAAATAATTCCATTTTAAAAGAACGACTATGAAAACAACCTCCACTCTAGAGTAAAATCTCGCTCAAGTTACGGAGCCAATCGCCCTTTTAAAAGGGAAGTTTTCTTATGAAAGAATCCCGAAAAATTGTGAGGACCTTGCAGTTTTCTGAAGATGTCTTCTCCCTAGTTTATTATTCCCATTTGTGCGGATGTAGGCGACAGAAATATGTGACATCCAGTATCTGCTGATTCATGCTCACCCCCATCTGTATATCCTTCAAGTCCACGGAATAAATGTTTGGTGAAGTGTGAAAGAATTTTCCCCTGAAAAATCTTCAAATATATGACAATCCGCCAACACAAAACACACACATACATCTGATGTTTACTCAAGGCTGACAATATTAAAATTCCTCAGAAAATAATCATCATTTTAATGTTTACTTTAAATCCATACATCTCTCTACATGGAGTTCTATTCATCGATTTAAAAACCCATTTTTCGCACACAATATATATTATTATTAAAATACAAAACTATTATAGACGCGCGTATGATTCTTTTTAAAATAAAACAATTTCTACTGCCCTTTAAAATAAAACAATTTCTACTGCCCTTTAAAATAAAACAATTTCTACTGCCTTTTAAAATAAAACAATTTCTACTGCCTTTTAAAATAAAACAATTTCTACTGCCTTTTAAAAAGAATCATACGCGTCTATAATAGTTTCGTATTTTGATAACAGATGGAGCGCTAATGCATCATAATATATTATTATTATTTAAAAAATACTATAATGTGATATTTCTCTCTCTCTCTCTCAATTATCTTAAATTTATATAATTAATAAAAGCAACATCTCTTTAACACATATTTTTGAAGAGAAAATACAAATATAAAAATTGCCTCACTTTGACGAGGAGGGCCAACAGCCCGAAACGCGTACGTAGTTAGGTTTTCTTGATTAATCAAGAATGGATATTTGGCCAATTCTGGAATAATTAAAAATCAATGAATAGTTTATATTTATTCCGATAGATGGCGCAAGCCATCAGCAACTTTCAGTTTCACGATAAGGAGATTCATTTCTCTTTTCTTAAACATAAAAAATGTATAATAAATATACTTGGTAATATTTTAAAATATAATCAAAATGGCAAACTTATTAATTATAGGAAGGAATATAAAATGGCAGCAAATAAAATAAATATTTCTATATAAGTGCGTTCATTTAAACAAAAGGTGCTGTAAACCTTTAAGTTGACAACGATTCAAACAATTGCGGATTTATTTTAATTGGTTAAGGTCAGAACTCAAATTAGGCTAATAGTACCATAGATTCGAGTACACAAATGTTTAAATAGTTAGCGATCTAGAAAGAAACCTGGATCTTTCCAGTAGGTCTCGAGGACCACGCCATCACCATCTCCTCAGCGGCGAAGTACGCGATCTACGTATTCTTTGTAGATCGCTAAATGCGTGGTGTCGCTGGAGACCCACTGGCGATTCTCCACCAAGCTCTGCAGCGCTGGCAGAGGCGCCATATTCATTGCACATAGTGTATATAATTCATATTATCCTTTTTTTTAAATAGTGCAGACTGTGCACTTTGCACGTATTGACAAGATGTCAATAAAATTATTTTAATTGCCAATTGTCTAGAAACCAAAGTAATCACTAACTATTCCTTCATAGATATGTTTACTAAAAGATTCTACCAGATGGTATGTCATTAGTAATTACGTCAGGACATAAGAATGTAAAAGAAAGACAACGATGCCATTTTTAAATTTCAATTTTGAAGCAATCGAATGAAATATTACACTGACCCAAATGTTTGATGTAAATAATTAATTAACGCTAAAGTTCGCCATTGGTCCACACGACACAGCCATCACCATCCTAGCAGGAAATTGGACGGAAGCTCTGTAAATAGTCTTGGGAAAATGCCGTCATCTCTATATTAAATGCCGACGCTTTTTCCCAGGAAAATCAACTATTTTTGTGGATTTTTAAATTAAAAAGTTGGAGAAAAAACTGGAGAACTATTAATGTTGATGACATCATTTTTCTAGGACTTTGTTATTGTAATTACTATTCGCTCTAAACGCAAAATAACACGCTAATTTATTTCTTGCTAAGCGCGAAAATGGCGCTTCTCTACATATTATTTTTGTATTCAAACCCAGTTTTTACACACCCACAGATGCTTTGTTATCGCGCTGGAGAAAATTGTAATTTTTAAAATGCATCAATAATAACATATAGCATTATAAATGAATTCGTGGTATCAAAATTTGCATTCTTACTGAATAAGTATATATGTATATTAAAAACAAAAAATAAGGCAAATTCTGACCGTTCACATGTGCATTTTTAGATGAAAAAGCGCCATCTAGTGAAGTAAAAATCAACTAAACGTCGGTTCAGCTTGTTCTGTGATATTTGGTCAACCCATTTTCTTGAAAAATCAAGAAATTGGGTTGGCCAAATATCACGAAGCAAGTACAATAACGTTTAGTTCATTTTTGTTACACTAGATGTCGCTCTTCTATTTAAAAATGCACATGTGAGCGGTCAGGATATATCTTTTTTGTTTGTTTGTTTGTTTTTGAATGTCAACACCTGACCTTATTTCTATTTTTAAAATTATTTTTTTGCATACACATACACGCTATATTTGAGACCTGAAAATACACTCACGATGTGTAAAATACAAAATACTTTATTTTAAAAATCTTGTGGAACAGCCTAGACCTGACCTGATTGTAATGTTTATCTTTTCGTCGCCACATTATTAAAGTTGGGCTCTTTATTTCCTTAGGGAGGATGTTCGCTTCCAACATTTATGAACATGTGTAGTCCTGAGAACCATTTATGAGTGTGAAATGTTTATCACCTATTGAAATCTGGAAGCGTTCTATGCAATCTATTTTTTCTTAATTTAATAATTAAATACCCGAAGCGCATTAAAGGTCCATTAAAATAGACCATTAGAAGTCTATAACGGTTGAAGCATTGGGGCCAAAGACATCGGTCGTTTTACGTAGAAAAGTGATGATCGATTGTGTAGAAACAATTCTTTAAAATTTACAGACGACTTTTTAAAAATATATTTTAACAAACCAATGTTGTGAAAAAAAAAACCTAAAAGTACACTCATGGACAAAACTTATGGAAGTTGTACCTTTAAGCGTGTATATCGGGATTCAGACAATAACTCTGAAAGATTCAAGTACTGAAACTTAAGAACTATTTGATACACAGTGACCTTTATTGGAGACACAGGAGATAACCAAGTGAGTACAAAATTTCTTTGTCTCCTTAAAAAAAACAGACCACCGGCGATATCAAAGACTATCACTTCCTTAAGTTTTGTCTATGAGTGTATATCAAAATAAAAACCTTGCCAGAAATAATAATTAAAAATTCAACAACGATAAGTAAATGGAAGAATCTTGAAGATAAAGTTTGCCTTGTCGGCATTCATATTTCTTAAAAACGAACACTTCGGTCAGATAAAGTTTTATTCTCTCAACGTTCAACAAAAAACTTTTGTCTTCGTCAGGAGAAATAAATAAAACTAAAGCATTTGGCAAGAATAATTTTTAACGCCTTTTCAAATGCTTTATTTTTATTTATTTCTCCTGACGAAGGCAAAAGATTTTTGTTGAAAGTTTGTGAAAATAAAATTTTACCTGGCCGAAGTGTTCTTTTTTAAGAAATATATGTAAGAAGTTGAGTAAATTATTTTTTAAATAAAGTTGTTAACCTTCGTCTTATACATCTCGTGTTATACAACCACGAAATGTTTAGATAAATTGTATCCCCCCAATCCCCTTCCTCCAAGTGTGATAAATCCCCTACCGATTAATAAAACAAAAACGTAACGGGTTGTTTTTCCCAAACTTATCTCACTTTAAAAAGTAGAAATAAGTTCTTAAATTTTAAGTAGCAAGCATATTACATCATTCTAAAAGATATATATAGAATGTTATAAAAACAATTTATTCTCCTAAATGATATAGTTGTTTTCATAGAAAACTGCAACCGTGGATTTGAATAGCTAAAAATACGAGAATTTTAAAATCCACGGATGATTGATATAAAGAAAGTCCTTCTTTATCATAAATATAGAAGAATATTTTGAATATTTCAGAACTATTCTGTGGTTAGAGATTTTCTCGCATCTTAGATCTACATATTACAAGAATGGTGGTTGTGTCTTGTCCATGGAGCAGATCAGATCGGTCCGTGCACCCTGATCACAATACCAGCCAACAAAGGTGCCTTGTTCGTATGGATGTCTTCTTCTGGATTGATGTCTGCTATATAGAGGGCTGCAAGGATGGCTGAGAAACTTTATATGTGGTCCGGAGTGAGTTGGGTGTTGTAACAGCTATTGCAGTTCCTGTAGGATCTAGTCATGTCTGGGTATTTCAAGAATAAATACGAAAATTATGTGTAGGTTAACCTCCCTTTAATTATAATAGATTTTAAAAGAAATATAAAGGTTCATTTGTATTTGAAACTATATTTATACTGTAAATTTAAACTATTTTTATGTCTATGTTTCTTTTTAAAATTAAAAGGAAACCTTCAGGACATCATCAGTTACTGGAGCACCGGATAGGAAGATAAATCAGACGCGAAAATGGCAAAATTCCACCTATTAGAAATTGTCAAATTTTAGCGATCATCTTGCGTATAAGATCTTTTATTCGACCCGACACCTTTAGATGAATACGTAATCTTTAAAATAAGCCTAAGTTTGCGCTCCAATTTCTCTTTTAAATTAAAGTGTTGTGTTTACAAACAAAATGTGCAAAAATCAAATTCAAGTAAACAAACAGCCTGAAACTTAGGCACCAATGGTGTTATCGAAGTTTCATAAAGAGCTATTTGTTATATTTTATTTCCTTTTTTCCTATAAAAAAAATCCAATATTCCATCTCTCTTTTTATTGAATAGCAAAAATAAAAAGGATAAATGGTAACGCCGCATTATTTATTTTAAAAAAAATAGAAGCTTTCGGGCTATCTATTTATCTGTTTGATCAACTCAAACTAAGGGTGGGTCATCTCCTACTCGAGTTATCCTTAACGATATATACCGAGAAAAAATGTCAATTATTAAAAAATTATTCAAAATACTGAATAATACTAACTATACTAAGAAATAACGCGCCATCTATATTTATAGAATGAAAGGATTTAAAAGCACGAATGTTTCTTTTATACATAATACAAACTTCTCCTGTCCTTAATGCGATGAAAAAATATATTGGGAGGGTTCACCACTGATGAGCCAAGCCCTTCCAATATATTTTTTCATCGCAGTAAGGACAGTAGAATTTTGTATTGTGTATAAAATAAACATTCGTGCTTTCAAATCCTTTCATTCTATAAATACTAACTATATGTAACAAAAATATAGCGTTAGCTATTTAGCACAAATACCTTATTTAAAAAAAAAAAGAAAGAAAGAAAGAAACGCGCTAAATAGTTCACATTTATGAATATAGGTGGCGCGCTAAGGCATCATATTTAAAAAAGAGTATACAAACAATAAATGCTAAAATCACACGGCCTACGTAATTGTAATTAATAATAAACGTATCCAAATAATAATTTTGTCGTTAGAGGACCGAAATAAGTCGCGACGCGGACCTTTACGAATCACTCGCCCGGCAACTTCTTAATAAAGTAGTCTTATCAGAGATTCCAGGAGGGAATCAATCGGATTATATTGGACAATGCGATGATCCAGAGCGGGGGAAGTTTCTGGAAATGCCTTTGTTGAAAGTGTTGACAACTTTATTCATTTATGCTGAACAGTCAAAAGTATATTTTCAGATATAGCGCGCTCGCGTATAGAAAAACTACATATTGTGCTCTTTTCTCCCTTTATAAAAAAATATTTCTTAATGTTGAAATTTCCTTTCCAGCGAAACTGAGATTTAAGAGGAGGTTGCACTATTAAATACCTTTTCATTTATAAATATCATCCCTCCGCCTTGTTTTTATTATGAGGTTCATTGAGCAGGTTGTGTAAAGTTTATAGCTATATAATGTGAAGAAATTTCGATAATAAATATATGACGAAATGTATTGTTAACACTATTTATTTTTAATTATTCATTAATCGTGTTCGTGCATATATTTTTTTAAAATAGCCATGTATATCAGGTTTAGTGGTTAACTTATTTTATTAATAAAACTACATTTGATAAGCCATTAATACATTGAACAGTTATGTGCAAAGTTTAAGTTGAATAACTATATAAGAAGAGAATTTTTCAGTAGAATAGCTATATGTGAAGTTTCAGTATAGGACAGCTATGTTTACGCTTCCGTAGGACAGTTATGTTTTATGTTTCAGTAGGAAAAAAAATGTGTACGCTTCAGTAGGATAGCTATGTGTGACATTTCAGAAGGACAGCTATGTTTATGTTTCAGTAGGCAGCTATGTTTACGCTTCAGTAGGTTAGCTATGTGTGACGTTTCAGTAGGACAGCTATGTATGACGTTTCAGTAGGACAGCTGTGTATGACGTTTCAGTAGGACAGCTATGTATCACGTTTCAGTAGGACAGCTATGTGTGAGGTTTCAGTAGGACAGCTATGTTTACGCTTCAGTAGGATAGTTATGTATTATGTTTCAGAAAAAATTATATGTGTACGTTTCAGTAGGACAGCTATGTGTGAGGTTTCAAAAGGACAGCTATGTTTACGCTTCAGTAGGTTAGTTATGTGTGAGGTTTCAGTATAGAACAGCTATGTATGACGTTTTAGTAGGACAGTTATGTGTCACGTTTCAGTAGGACAGCTATGTGTGAGGTTTCAGTAGGACAGCTATGTGTTAGGTTTCAGTATAGAACATCTATGTATGACGTTTCAGTAGGACAGCTATGTATCACGTTTCAGTAGGCAGCTATGTGTGACTTTTCAGTAGGACAGCTATGTGTTAGGTTTCAGTATAGAACAGCTATGTATGACGTTTCAGTAGAACAGCTATGTATCACGTTTCAGTAGGACAGCTATGTGTGACTTTTCAGTCGGAAAGCTATGTGTGAGGTTTCAGTATAGAACAGCTATGTATGACGTTTCACTAGGACAGCTATGTATCACGTTTCAGTAGGACAGCTATGTGTGACGTTTCAGTAGGACAGCTATGTATCACGTTTCAGTAGGACAGCTATGTTTACGCTTCAGTAGGTTAGTTATGTATCACGTTTCAGTAGGACAGCTATGTATGACGTTTCAGTAGGACAACTATGTATGACATTTCAGTAGGACAACTATGTGTGACGTTTCAGTAGGACAGCTATGTTTACGCTTCAGTAGGTTAGTTATGTATCACGTTTCAGTAGGACAACTATGTATGACATTTCAGTAGGACAACTATATGTGACGTTTCAGTAGGACAGCTATGTGTAATATTTCAGTAGGACTGCTATGTGTAATATTTAAGTAGGACAGCTATGTGTGACGCTTCAGTAGGACAGCTATGTATGACATTTCAGTAGGACAGCTATGTGTGACGTTTCAGTAGGACAGCTATGTGTAATATTTCAGTTTGACAGCTATGTGTGACGTTTCAGTAGGACAGCTATGTGTGACGTTTCAGTAGGACAGCTATGTGTGACATTTCAGTAGGACAGCTATGTTTACGCTTCAGTAGGATAGCTATATTTGACGTTTCAGTGGGACATTTATGTATTAAGTTTCAGTAGGACAGATATGTTTATGTTTCAGTAGGACAGCTATATGTGAGGTTTCAGTGAGACAGCTATGTATGACGTTTCAGTAGAAGAGTTATGTTTATGCTTCAATAGGACAGATCCTTCTTTTTTTCTCGTGCTTCTCAACAAAAGGTAATTCGCCTATTCTATATTAAAGAATAAAAGCTTTACTCTCGGATTATTTGTATTTATTTTTAAAAATCAATATTTCGGCGATGCTGTTTGCCCATATTTTCTGGGATTTAACTCTTGTACTTATCATCCACCTGATGCAGGATAAGTGTTGTCTTAGTTAAAGCAGGTTGGTGTTGTTTTAGTTGTAGGTTTGAGTGTGGTATTTCTATATTCCTATTGAAACTATTTTTGTCTTCTAATTTTTAATATATAAAAGAGTATAGAAAAGTGTAAAATATGCCTCTATATCCATTTATTGTTTAAACTATCTATTAAGTTAATATTTTTAAAACTTTATATTTAATTATAAACACAAACAATACACTGAGTTCTTAAACACACATCACTAGTTTTAAAGGTCCAAATAAAAAGTTTGACTCATTGAAGTTATAAACCAATTTTGTATTTATAAAAAATATATAGAGAGAGATTTAATGATTTTAATACACCTACCATCACCAAGAATAAGTAGCTTTCAAACGTTTATATAAATAGATAGAATTATCAATCCAATTAATATACCGATTTCTCTAATGAAAAAAGTAGTGAAAATCAAACCCAATGCCTTAAATTTTCCCAAATTCTGGAAAACAGCACAGACAATAGGCGCAACCCATATGATGGATCCAACTTGAAGAAAGGTCGATCTTAATCTCCACTTTCTGTAGATAACTGCTATGTTTACTTCTGTTTACTTTTCTGGGAGAATCCTGTATGGGACCAGTGTCCTTAATAAAGGCGTTTTATTGTTGTTGTAATATAGCGATCTGGTAAACCACTAAGTGGGATAGAGAGCCACTAATGATCTAGGCCCTTCCAACATTATTCAATACCACCATCTATCGAAGATTTTTTAAAATTTTGAATCATCAATTTGGATTTTTTTAAGCTGAAATACAACAAGGTGTACACTCGTGGACAAAAAAACTTAAGAAAGAGGAAAGTATTTTATGTCACCGATAGTCTGTCTTTTTTTTTTTTTTTTTTTTGAAACTGAGGAAATTTTGTTCACACTTGGTTATCTCGTGTGTCATCAATAAAGGTCCCTGTGTAGCAAATATCATTCAGAGTTATTGTCTGAATCCCGATATACATGTTAAAAGGTACAATTTATTTAAGTTTTGTCCATGAGTGTATATTTCCACTAAAATATCACTTAAAAGGATTTAAAATATATTTATTCAATGTAATTTTACGGTAGGGTGGCATTTATGTAGGAAAAGAAGCTCCTTATACTTTAAATTCGCCTAGTTGAGTCTGCGGCAGAGAATATCGAGAAATATCAATTGGTTTAATGTAATTTTAAAGTGACCGGTGCGTCTTTTTCGCGCACATGCACATGTGCATATTTGAATTTTTACAAATTTGTACAATATTACTCTTAAATGCCTTCGAGTAAATGTTCTCTCTTCTACACACGGGCTTCTAATAAATATTAGTAAATTAAATTTTATTGCCATCTATCGTTAAAATTTTACACAAATAAATTTACTGGCAATGTGTTTCTTTTTAAATATCATCAAATATTATCTCTACAGACCTTACTGCAATGATATGAGTTATTGAATGAGAGGGCTTGGCTCATCAGTAGCACCTATAAGCTTATGTCCATAGTTCACTAAACACCCCTAAGCTGCCTTCCATAGAAAATGCAGGGTATATAACAAAACCAGTCCAATACAATAGTAGAGCGGTCTAGAGATTAATTTGGCGAAACCGCTGAGAGGGTTCACTACTGATGAGCCAAGCCCTCTCATTCAATAACTCATATCATTGCAGTAAGGTCTGTAGAGATAATATTTGATGATATTTAAAAAGAAACACATTGCCAGTAAATTTATTCGTGTAAAATTCTAATAAATATATATGACAGAGGAGAATATGAAACTATTTACAAAATAAATATGGGTTTGTGCAATGCGTACATTGGACTATTTTAAAACTAAATATATTTAAAATAACTGGGTTAAAATTGGAAATGAAGATTAAATAATGCTACAGGTTTCTAGAGATGAGTTTCTTTTTATTTTATTATTGAAATCTAGAGCTTTCGGACATTTCCGCCCTTCTACAAGAGTATAAAATGAACAATAATGAAACGCCGTTAGCACAAATATTTGTTATCAAAATTCGAAACTATTTTAAACGCGCAAGATTCTTTTTGAAATTAAACAATTTCTACTGCCCTTTCTGAAATGGAAAAATTAAAGGGAGGGCCTGGCTCATCAGTGGTGAACCCTCCCAGCGGTTTCGCCAGTTTAATCTACCATACCGCTGTTATATTGCATTTTTGGAACTTCCTTTTATAGTGATACTGTTGCTAGACTCTTTTAGAAGAACTATGGACATAAGCTTTGAGAACAGTAGAATTATATACAATTATAAATAAATAATATGCTTCGAGCAATCGCTTTTCCGAAAATATCAAATTGTGTCTTTTTAATGTTTCCATTGCAGTAAGGGCAGTAGAAATTGTTCAATTTCAAAAAGAATCTTACGCGTTTAAAATAGTTTCGAATTTTGATAACAGATGGCGCGCTAGTGCATCGTATTACAAATATTTGTACCGTTGAACGCTCTTAGGGACCTTCCCATGGTCTTATCAAGTCACGGTAGCATTTTGATGTCCAAGCGTTACACGTAGTAACTTATTCTGTCTTTCGATACTTACTTACAATCTAACTTGTAACATTTTGTATTTAGTTATCTAATTGAGCAAACATTTAAAGATCAAGAATAATGAGAGATCGGATCACATAATTACAATCTAATTATTTTAACATTCCTCTTAAAATAAAGGAATGGGGTCTTAAAATGTTTAATTAGGGATAAAAATGGATGCCTAATTATATAGAAAAGAGAGAGATCTCGTGCCCAATTAAAAAAATAAAACAGTTATTTATTTCTCTTATTTTCTTATTACCAATTTATTTTAGGAATTATTAATAATTTTGGCATTAATGGAGAATATTAAAAAATAAATGTTATCCATTTTCACAAAATGTTTCGATTTTGGGAAAATGACACAGGTATCTCTTTTTGACATAAATCGACACAAATATAACCTCGGTACAGCGCAAACTTTTTTTTTAATAGTAAGGTGAAAAATCAATTTTAGCATTAATGTAGAATATTTCTAAATAAATGTTATACATTTTGACAAAATGTTTCGATTTTGGGCATATGACACGAGTATCTCTTTTTGACATACAATTGTATATCAATACAAACTTAGCCTAACCTCGGTACAACATAAAATATTTTTTTAATAGCAAGAGGAAAACCAATATATCCTACTAACCTAATAGAAGCACATTTTAATACACAAAAATATTGACATGAAAATCTATGCTTAAGATATAAATTATCTTCTGTTTATGAATAAAGTGTCTTCTTCTTCTTTCTTATCTCCACTCAATCATATTAGGGTATCAAGCTTGTGTAGCTTGAGATTTGACAACCATCATGACTGGGTGAAGTAGAATGCGTCTGCCTTTGTCATTAAGACTGGGAGCACTACTCAGTGGCAGGCCGACTTAGCTCCAAAATAATGGCCGCCTCTGACATGAGGAACAGACGCCATGTGCAGCCGCTCTTAACATGGAGTACAAACGCTGCTCATCCTGTATTCCCTGGATTAGGAGTCCTTACAGGGTACTATCAGCCGGGCCAGCTGAGCCCAGGTTTTTTAGCGAGCTTGTTACTGCTCCCCCTTCTCCTTTTTCATCCGGGCTTGGGACCGGCAAAGGCGGTTTTGCGCAAGATAGCGAAGCGTTGAAACACGTATAATTTTAGGAGAGAGACAATACTTTAGAACATAAGTTATGTAGATATATAGAGTAGAAAATATATTGTGTTTTGAAGCTCTATAGAGTTTAACCTATTAGCGTAGAGTATTATACATAAAGTATTACTTAGTGCGGGGGCGAAAGGTGCAAAAACCTATTTTCTATATTTATATAATTTAAAATAAGCAAATATAGGAATAATTAGCGACATATGTACGCTCCAGAAATCTCAGTTAATAAAAGGAGAGAGAGAGATAACAAAAAAAAAACATATTTCGTCTATTATAAAAACATAAAAAATATATATATTATATTCAATATGATTATTATTATATTGAAACACATATTAACTCTCTTACCACCAGCCTGTTGTAAAATGTACACTAAATATTATTATATATAATATATAAGGTTGTCCCAAAAGTTCGTAAACACTTGTAAAAAAATTGAAATACCAATATTATTCGCCGTTATGTATAATATCTATGTATTATGTATTATTATGTATTCGCCGTAATAATGTTATTCGCCGAGTAATAAGAAAAACACGAACTTTTGGGACAGCCTTATAACTAATAAAAAAAAAAATAAAAACTATTAAAAATATAAACATGCATATCTAAGAGCTATTTTTATCTATCTCTGATTATTATAGCGTAATGGAGTAACTATATTAAGGAACAATTTAAGGATAATTAAGTGACAATTGAATTTCTAAGGAATTGTTACAGAAAATAAAAAAAAGATAAAAATAAAGGGTAATATATAATAAAGGGGTAAAAATTAAGGGTAGTATATAGTAAAGGGGGTGTAAGTAAAGGGAAAATAAAATGTAGGGAAATAATTAATAGATCTGATAAAAAACGAATCTGATAAAAAAAAACAAAGAGTATCTATTTTTCACATTCCACAACATAAATAGGAACATTAAACGAACACAAATAATATTTATTAATTTATAAAATTCTATCGTATTTATATCTATAATTCTATATATCTGTAATTATATAAAATTCTATCTATATAAAAACACACGAAACCAAGTAAAACATTAAGCGAATCTTATTAAAACATTAGGAGACTTTTTTAAAATATATAATTAAATAAACATCAAGTTATAAAGATAAAAGGGATAGACAACAAACAGTTTAACTATTTCATAGTAATAAGTTCGACATGCATCTAAAAGCATTTTAAAGTGAAATTATGTAGCTGTTATCAGCCAATAGGAAAGAAATGTTGATATGTCACAAGTAGTTAGACCTACCGTGCAGTGAGGAGTGACTCAGACCGGTGAAAGCGAGTTAGTGCATGCAACCAGGAAGACAGAGAGCGCTCAGGAGAGTTGGTGCTGCCAGACAAAAGCCGATCGATGTAACCGGTGTAACCGCCAGTCTACCATGCTATATAAACCTGACCTTCTACATTGACTAAGATAGAGTCTACATCAAACTACAGGAGCAACACTTACAGACTATGCTCGTTCCAGGTGGTGGCTCTCACTGAACGCGCAGACTGACCGCTTCACGCATTCTCCTGCCGGTATTACGTAACAGATCGTCCTTTCCCATCAATATTTTGATTAAATCTCTAAATCGGTGAAATAAAAGCTTAGAATGCTTATTTATGTTAGTTATATATTCTTATTCTTATAGTTTTTGGTTGTCTTTCTGGAATTACAATCGATACAAATCGATATTTAAGCGGAATTACATTTTTACACACTTTCGCCGTGTTTTTAAGAAGGCGGTAAGATGAAATCTGTGCCTTTAAGAGCTGCGCAGTATGAATATTTATATATTTATATTATAAATTTGCAGCTGGATGATGTGTGTTCTTGTACCAAAAGAGATGTATTTATCCCTTCAAAAATGCATTAAAATAATCGGCGCATATATTATTTTTTAACCAATTTGTTTTACATCATATTAAAATATAGAATATAATAAATTTTAAGATTGAAATACATTTATTAATGCAATATTTCAATATAGGCTGTGCGCTCATAATATTGTTCAAAAATTAAACTTTCAATTCACACACAAATAACTCTTTTGAAAATATATAGATGAACAAATAATACTCATCTTGTTATAATTATTGGATTGTGAACCACACCTGTTTAGGTGTTTATATATTTATTGGGCAAAGATTATAAACCACAAGATATGATGAAAATATATTATCATTAAAAAATCAATTAATAATCCACACGAAATAGCCAATATTGACCTATATTTTATTTTTTCTTATATTTCATGCGTGTGTCTAGCTAATTTATATATTATTTTTCTATAATAACAATTCATATCTTTTATTTTTAAATTATTTATATATATATATATATCAATTTGGTGGTTATATATATAGTATAGTTATGAAAAAATTTTAAGATTAATAAAAAAATTTATTTAATATAAATGTGTGAGGTTTGTTTTTTTAATTTTTTTGTAATAAATAATTAGTTAGATTATATTTTTAAAAAAGAAAAAAAAAGTAACACCAGCAAAGCATCGGCAGTTACGCGTCATAGGCTGGGTGAAAAAAGGAATAAGCGAAGAAAAATATAAAATTCTCTTTAAAACTTTCTCTTCGCTTATTCCTTTTTTCACCCAGCCTATGACGCGTAACTGCCGATGCTTTGCTGGTATTACTTTTTTTTTCTTTTTTAAAAATATAATCTAACTAATTATTTATTACAAAAAAAAAAAAAAAAAACCTCACACATTTAAATTAAATAAAAAAAATTATTAATCTTAAAATTTTTCATAACTATACTATTTGATACAGAATTAGCTTGCTGTTCTGACTCAAAATTAATTCAAAATCTGTTGTTCTTAATAGTTTACTTTTCCTCTATTTTCCAAATATAAAAAAATTACTATTTATATATATATATATATGAGCATAGGGCGCCTCTCCCGTCAAAATAAACGTCAAAATCTGACGCCATCTATTGACCGTCGCCACAACTAGCGGCCTCGGGTCGGTGACAAAGCCACAACACCAGCTTTGGCAAACTGAGAAGCGTCCACCTAGAGACCATGGTTTCGGGCTAATGGCCCTTGTCAGTCTAGGGCGGACTTTATTGCACGAGATCCACACGGGATCTAATGGAATCTTCACAATCTACCAAAGAGGTGTTTTTCTGGCAAGGTGGCTGGGCCAAATCTATGGCTAGAATATAGATGGAAAATTTGCCGGGAGGAAATTGATCCATAGAAGCATGGGGCGCCTCTCCCGTCAATATATATACAGTGGTACCTCGACATACGAGTTTAATTCGTTCCGCAACCTTGCTCGTATCTTGAATTACTCGTATCTCGAAGCAAATTTCCCCATACAAAACAATTGAACTACCATTAATCCGTTCCAAACTCCAAAATGTCACCCCAGTTATTTTTGTTACGTGGTTTTAAATAATAAAAACGTATTTATAAATATCAAATATTTATTGCACAAAAACAAAAAAGAGAATGTAAAAAAATAAATTAGATATCCTCACTGGTCTTTGCCTTTTTCGCTACATTTTTCTCGCTTTCACCTGTAGGCCGTTTAGAAAAAAACATGTCCAAGGAGGTTTGTTTCTTCCTCCCTCTCAGAATGTTCCGGAAATGAGTTAGGCAAGTGTCATTAAAAAGGTCAGATGCACGACCTGTTGCAACTTTTTCTGGGTGTTTTTTTTTCCACGAACTGTGAAACTCTCTCCCACATTCCTAATATCTCCTTTATCTCACTTGTAGAAATAACCTCCTCCTCTGACTCCTCAAAACCAATTACTTGTATAACCTCAGTATGCTGCTGTGACTGTAACTCTTGTATCTCCTCAGTCGTCAGTTCCTGGGTGTGCTCCTCGATGAGCTCGTTCACGTCTCTCTCTTCCACCTCTAAACCCATGGATTTCCCCAGAGATACAATCTCCTCTTCTACTGAAACACCGGGTTCCAATTCTTCATAGATCCTTTCAGCTACAGCTTCAGGCCACAGCTTTTTCCATGCAGAGGTCAAGGTCCTCGTTGTAACTCCCAACCAGGCCTGATCGATAATTTTTAGGCAAATCGCTATATTAAAGTGGTCCTTCCAGAACTCTCGAAGGGTGAGGTTTGTGCTCTCCGTCACTTCAAAGCAGCGCCGATGTATTGATGTATAGTTTTTTAAAATTAGAAATCACTTGCTGATCCATGGGCTGCAGAATATGAGTGGTGTTGGGTGGTAAGTAGAGAACCTTTATGAATTTTAACTCCTCGAGGATGTCATCTTCGAGGTTTGGTGGATGAGCAGGGGCATTGTCGAGGATGAGAAGGGCTTGCACGGGTAGGTTATTTTCCTGTAGATATTTCTTAGCAGTAGGGCCGAAAACCAGGTTTACCCACTCCACAAAGAACTTCCTGGTGACCCATGCCTTCGGGTTCGACCTCCACATAACTTGCAGTTTTTCTTTCAAAATCTTATGTGATTTAAATGCTCTGGGGTTTTCCGAATGGTACACGAGCAGAGGCTTGATCTTGCAGTCGCCACTCGCATTGGCGCACAGTGCTAGAGTCAATCTGTCCTTCATAGGTTTGTGGCCTGGCATCATCTTCTCCTCTGCCGTTATATATGTTCTATTCGGCATCTTTTTCCAGAACAGCCCTGTCTCATCACAATTGAAGACTTGCTGAGAGATGTATCCTTGGGCTTTTATTAGATCGGAAAATTTTTTTATGTAATCCTCAGCTGCCTTCATATCTAAACTTGCTGCCTCACCATGTCTGACAACGGAGTGAATACCGCTCCTCTTTTTAAAATTCTCAAACCAGCCCCGGCTGGCTTTAAATGACTCTTCCGATGCCTCGTCGATGGAAGTCTGCGGGGTTTGCTTCAGCAAATCTCCGTAGATCGCTCTTGCCTTCTCACAAATGATGGTCTGCGTCAAGGTATCTCCTTGGAGCTGCTTTTCTGTCACCCACACCATCAGCAGTTTCTCCATATTTTCATGAAGGGAGGTTCGCAGCTTGGAAATGATATTAAGGCCCTTAGCCGGCGTTACACTCTTTATCGACTCCTTCCGCTTAAGCACAGAACATATCATGGACGTACTACGGCCATACTGCCTCGACAAGTCAACAACTCGAACACCTTGCTCATGTTTTTCAATAATTTCACGTTTTAATTCAATACTCATCATCTTTTTCTTAGCACTTGACTTTTTACAAACTTTCTTCCGATCCATGGTTATAAAAATAAATGAAAAAATGATATGTTGCAACACTCAACCGTCTACTCTGACCTTGACTCTGATTGGCTGCGCGGCAAGCCCTTTGTTAGCTCAGGCGTAACGGCGCGCCTCGGTGTCTAGCGTTTGATCTCAGGTTTTGGTTTTTATAGTTTGGCCTTGGTTGCTACGTTCTCTAGATGCCTTTGTATTTATTTGAACACACCAAATCGATACATACAAAGTTAATGGATTAACAGAGGATTGGGTACAATGATTGAAAGTCAACATAGAGTAGGGGGTGTGAGAAGGGGTGGGGAGTATATACACAGGTGTTTTCATCCTTAAATTACCACATGAACTAAAACTGTAAATGTAAACGCAACAAAAAACGCGAACACAAAACACAACTTATCACAGCGGAAGCACGCTGCTAACTGATCGTGATGCGTGTTACTACCTGTTGTGTTTAAACTTTAAAAACACACAAAATATAATAAACTTGAATTTGTTTATTCAAGTCTCAAAAAACAAAGCTTTGCATATAGAAAAAATAATAATGAAGAAGAAGAAAGAAACACTTTAGGAAAAGCAAAAACAAAACAAAAGTACTGTTCAAAAAGAAGCATTTAAAATCACAGATTAATATCTTCAACACTACCGAACCGAACTCGTATCTCGAATTTCGCTCGTAACTCAAAGCAAAAAATCACTTGCTCGTCGGCTCGTATCTCGAAAAACTCGTATGTTGGGGCGCTCGTATGTCGAGGTACCACTGTATATATAAAATCTCTCTCCCCATTATTTAATAAGAAATATGCAAAAAGGATTCAACTTTCTGATTCCTCAACCAGTTCAGTTATAAAGGTAGAATCAGACGCAGGACACATAAGGCAATATCTGGGGAAATTGTCTTTATTATAAAGAGCAAAGTGTGTGTGTGTTGTATATATTTTTAAAATTTATACATTTTTACAAGCATTTTACACATGACTGAATAATAGGCTGTTATTCTTTTTAGTAAAAGTCTCCTTAATTTTTACCCTTTTTTTATTAATCTGGTTTTAGAGTCAATAAATTATTTTTTATATTTATTAATTTTTTGTGCAGAATACCCTGGCCGCTACACAGTTCTCTTGGTTTGAAACTCCAAATGGTCACAGATGTGGTAAAAAATTTCTTTAAAACGATAACTATCTGTTTCTTAGTACAAAGAGAAGGGTGATCAGTCCTTCTCCAAAGTCCTCCTTGGTAAAGTAATACTTTCTATTTATATGCCTTGATTTACCATTTTTGTTGGTTTCTTAATCTGTTGATTAAAGCTTGGCAATTATTAATTGTTTTCACATTTAAAAATTCATGACTTAATTTTTGTTTAACCTATTATAATTTATTATTTTTAACACAACTATCTATCTGATTAAAGCTATGTCTTTAAAGCAACTTGTTGCTATTCTTGTGTGTGTGTGTGACTTTTCCAACTAATAATGTTGTCTCCTGATTTGCTAACATATTCATCAAAAGACTTTCAATTAGTGTTGGTGTTCTAGTTATCATCAGAAGATAGAAACGCTCAAAAAGCAAAACATTTAAAAATTCTAATTCCATATCTTGATTACTCCTTTAAATAAAGCTGTGTGTTCTTTTATAGCTTATCAATGATTCCTTCTGGGGTCTTTGTTAAATGGAAATAACCTAAATACTGAATTTTTGCCAAATTTAGCCTGTGTGCAAAATATGTATAAGAACGAATTATTTTAATTTACTTATTGTTCTTTTTCTCCTTTGGGTTACAAAGTTTTTAATTTACTTAAAATGCTATATTTGTGAGAAGTTCTCAATGGCCTTGGTCACTAACGTCTGAGAGGACAGGCATCTTGTTTGCATGGCCTTGAAATATCATACAGCCACAGCATATACCATGATATGAACAATGGCCATTTTTGCGAAAAAAATTGTCAGAAAGGACAGGGCGACAATGTCTAAAACACAGGGAACTGTCAGCATAGCAACCATCGCTATGGTTTCCTTTGAAATTGTAGTAGAGGCAGAATCGTCTAAAGTGGTGCGTTGGCCATTAAAAAGTATTTATTAACATATTGTCAATTACACAGGTGCACAGTTAGAACTATTATTATTACAATAAGATGATGTGAAAATTACCTTATAAATGCTATGTACAATGATAACGTACAAGGTGACTTGCAGGGTGATATGGGTCTCAAGCGACTTCACGCATTTCTTGGCACAAGGAAGTAAATGTAAATGCCAAACTTTGCCAACGAGGTGATGGTGATGGAGTGATTCTTGAGACAACCGGGAAGATTCAGGACTGCAGGTCCAGAAGTCGTCCGGGAATGCCTCTCGTATGAGAGGGCAAATGGTGCTGTAGGACCCGTAATGGTAGGACAGCGTCAGGTTGTTGGAGCCGTCCGACTGACTCGAGGTGCCCCAGATGAGGCAGTATAAATTAAGGGTCAGCCGCAGAGCAATGTCCGCCGCATGGCCCCCAAAGGAACTGTGACAGAGAGATGAGAAGGGCACACTGGTAGAAGGCATGTCGACTACAAGCACCCAGTTCCAGAGATACTGTGAGGTGGGAACAGCAGCCAGGCGGGATGATCCAGCATGCGTCACGCCAGGCATGTGCATATGAGCAAGAACGGAGTAGCCATTCAGTGCAGTACCACAGCTTCCTTCAAGGATCTCACCTGATACTCGTTTCTAGCAAGTGGTGTGTTGAATGACGAACATGGATATAGGAGTGCCATCATGTCAACATTTCTGATGATTGCTTATGCCTCCAGCACCATGATGGTTGCTTTCATGTGTGGAATAAATTTGAGAAACGACTAATGTCTGCCTGTATTTATCATCCTATGGGCTCATCACATGAAGTGATGTTATTGGGATAACATTGGATATACTATCTCTCATGGATGCTTCTAGTTAACAATTTGAATAGGCACCATTACATTTCCGAAGTGTTATGGTCAGTGAACTTTACCCTGTCTTCAAAGCCTTCTTCACGGTACTTCTCAACGTGACAATGCACCACCGCATGTTGGTCATGCTGTCTTGATCATCCTCGATACAGCGACTGTTCGTCTGTTGCCCAGCATGTTCTCCAGGCATCTCGCCAACTGAAAACATCTTGTCTATGGTTGCTGAGAGACAGAGAAAACTTTCCATTTATATTTTTAAAATGATGATGAGATTACAAGCAAAGAATATTCAAATAAATTTCCACTATGCGCAAGGTTATCCATATGGGACATATCTTAACACCTGAAGATGTAATATAGATTCAGTAAAGATTCTGGCTATTCTATCTATGAATAAAATTCAACAAAATCTGGTCTTAGTTAATTATCTATCACAATATCTCAACTTATCAACAGTTTTAGGACCATTATGAAGATTTATCAAGAGAAAGATGTAATCTTAAATTAGCTCTTTGAACAAGAGAAAACTCTAGATGATTCTAAATATGAATAAATAAAATATCATATATTGGAGGCAATTTTAAATCCAATGTGATATAAGTGAATCGGGTCTTGGAACTGCCATCTTGAGTGAGAGTACTGCAAGAACAAAGAAATATTGGCTGTACAGCTGCTTTCCAGGTGAAATATCAATATGTTCAATGAACAAAGTGGTTGTGATGTGAAAACTACCTCTTGAGCAAGTTAAAGTCAAGCAGTGCCTGACACCGCGATCTTGGTCAATGACTAAGATCCTTCTTGAGAGTAAGTTGAAATTGTATTAAGAAAAAATGAAAACCATTTTGCCATGTCCAACGAACTATACTTCATGTTTTCTCAAATCTATATATATATAAATGAATGTTTGTATGTTTGTTTGTATGTCCGGTATACAAATTCGCAGTAGTTCACTAATTCAAACCAAAATTTCCATACATAGGTAAAAAATACGGGGAAGACGCGATAGGCTATTTAAAAAATATATAAATCAATTATTAAAACTATATAATTTTAGTCAGAAAATGATGATGACGATATTGCTTTATCATGTTTGATTATCAGATACAAAAAAATCCAAAAAGCAGAGACCACGGGTGAAACCAGTTCATTATTTTGTACGCAGGAACAAAATTCTAACAGAAAAACATTCATTCGAGCAGAAAACAAAAGCCAGATCATCTTTCTATAAAAATATCGCTTCTCAGACACAAAGTTTGGAGCGGGACGTTTCACAAGAGTGACATCCACGGCGCTAATTTATAATTGTAACGAATAGTATTTGAATAAAAACATTTAATCGTGTAAAACCCGGGCGTTGCCCGGGTCATTCGGCTAGTATTATATATAGTTGTCTGGATATACACATAGTTGTCTAACATAAACAAGTACTCAAAAATGTACAATGGCATGGACAAAGGCAGTATCATGCTCTAAAGGACCTTAACTTGGGACTCCATGAGACCGGTAGATGTTCCCAAAGGCACCTAGAGAGCTTTGGAATATGTCTAAATAATTTAGGATTACCTGCATCCTTTCAAGATCATCCTCCCTGATACTATTACATCTTCTATTTGGAGAAAATGTACATTCCATAAAGCCAGAATTATGCTATGATGGTTTGAGGAACAGTGTGGTCAATTTCCTGTCAGAGCTATCTCAATAATTTTCTGGATAGGATGACTGCTTGGTGTGTTGAGAAATGTCTCCAGCTTAACCCCAGGAAAACACAGGCCTGCATCTTACAGTGGAGGAGTGTTCGCCCCTACCCGGATCCTGGTTGAAAGATTCTCGGCCAACCTATCACCATAGGCCAGAATATCACCATATCGGGGGTAAAATTTGATCAAACACGAAAACTCGTTTCTCATCTTAAGAAAATTGTACTCCGGACCCACTGTATTATTTCCCGTCTCATTAATGTCATCCCGGAAAATATTTGTGGCCTGTCATTTGTGACTGGAAACCGCATTTTCAAAGCTGTGATGATTCCGGCCTTCCTCTATGGGGTTTTTGCTAGGGACAGTCACGCTTACTCTAGAGAAAGCATCCAACAGCTCCGTAGTCTGCAGTACTCTCACTGGTAATCTCATCCGCTTGATATAATAATAAAAGCGTGAATGACTCACCTCAGAGCAGTTAAGGAGGGCCATTTCGAATTTCGGCCTGGTCCAGCTACTCTTCCATACCCCTTTTCCGACGCTCAATTACCTTCAGCCTAGCTTATAACAAGGTCATTTCCTCGTTTATACATACTGATGGATCAAAATACGAAGCAGGACTTAGTGCCGCAATTATCCTTCCTAAATAAGACTAACCAACGCTACTCAGGCTCCAACCGAATTCTTCAGCTTTCATAGCTGAACTACTTGACATTCTTTGAGCGACTCGCCTCGTTGAATGTATACCAGCCAACCCAGGAGTCACTATTGCGTCTGACTGCAGATCTGCACTGGCTGCTATATGTACTCTTGATCCAGCTCAATCATCTCTAGTAGCAGTGATAATTCTGGCGCTAGACCAAGAACCACAGATCGGTCTTTGTTGGGTCATGGTCCACAGCGGAGTTGCAGGCAATGAATTGGCTGCCAAGCTGCAAAGACTGAAAAAGCCTCTAACCTGGTTCTGTCTTACTCCATCTTTCCCTAATGATTAGCCCCCCCGTAGCGTGCCCACGCATCTGCAATGGAAGCCTGGACCTTAGTCTACTCCCAAGAATATACAAACAAAGGCTAAAATGATTCGCATCCACTCCAATCCTTCCAAAATTCGTCTTAGAATGGCCATCATTACATCCTTACTGGTCACAGTCACGTTCTTGCAGATCTAGCGCTCTAGCATAGAGATCTGGATCCAACATATCCTCACAGCCAGGAAAAACCACAAACTGTAGACCACCCTATCTTTTTCTGTTCAGCTTTGGTGCTACAAAGGCTACAAACAGCCTTTGTGTGTGAAAATGAAAAATTTGAATGCGTGTTGAAGGATGAAAAAAAAATTTTATTCATTTATTTTTGTGGGGAGAATTAGGTATAAAATGGTCTTTCGGGGATAAGTTTTGTTATTTTTCACAGTGAATATAAGTTTTTTTCAATATATGTTTTTTTTTACAATTTGATTATTACATCGCAAACAACCTGTAAGCTAAAAATAGATCGCAAACACTACAATGGTATATAATTTGAACATCAAACATAGGTCAAATATTGAATAAATATATAAGGCCCAAATATGTAAATATACATACAACGACTTTAATATATATAGAGAGAGGGATAATAAAATTTTCCATTATAATAATATAACTTTAATCATATCATAATCTAAATAATTATTAATGGCTAAAAAATACTCGCTGGTTTCTAGTTTATAATATGTTATGTTACCACACACACAAGCAGCTTTAAATTAACACTTCCAAAATGTTTATGCTTATTTCTACCACAACCCTTTGAATACCATTCATCGCTATATCACTCGAGGTTCAGCTAAACCTAATTCTCTCTATTCGCAAAAAAAATCTTATACAACGTGCTCCATTAAGCCAATTCCAACTGCTTACGAGAAATCCTCTATTGAAATAGTGGCATTCAGTAATTGTTACTATCGTTCAATCTTATGTATAACGTAAAACTACCCTTAATTGAATATGCAAATCAGGAAAGCCGTGATTTTCTTCATGTTATAAGGCAAAGTAGTTCAAAATATAAAAGTTACATTTTTTCAGTATTAGATCAATATAAAAACGCACTAACACATTTAATTGAATAAAAATAATAAAGAGGGAGAAAAATAGAGGCAACCCGGTTCCTGGAAAGCAAATCGCATACTACTCAAGACTAGAAGAAATTTCTATCCTTGGGGAGAGCCGATTGCTGTGGTGAACCAGTTGACCAGGTAGTTCCAAGCGGTGAGTCAGGAACTGCAAGAACAGTCAGGGCTGAAGGGCTTAAGTCTATTAAAGTAACTTTATAGTAAAAAAAAAAGTCATAGTTTTATTTTCAAAATATAAAATCTTTTTCTCCCCCATTATATGTACTCTTCAAATATTTATTTTTTGATATTATACTTCGATATGCCTTGTAAAACTTTGAAATTTTGTTTTTAAGTCTTAAAATATTCGCAATTAAGCTATAAAATGTTGATCTTTTATAAAGATATCAGTTGATTCACCAAAATGCCCTTTTTAAAATAAAAAAAAATTAATATATAAACAATGAATATCGATTAAAAATTAAAATGCCATTAAAGTGTAAAATGTTTTAAAAGTGAAAAACCTATATTTAGAAAATCATAAATATATATATATTTTTGTTTCTTATAGAAATCACAAAAAAAAAAAAAAATTGAGAGAACGGTGTTGCTATTTTGCAATCAAAATAGATACCTAAATTTTCAAATAAGAAAAGCTCGTTAGAGAGTATATATATATTTTTAAAGATAACGAGTTTTATATTTAAAAAAAAATAATAATAATAGAGAGAAAACTCTGTTATAAGATAAAGCCCCGCCCCTTCAGATAACAATAGCCAATCACGTTTTGTTTACATTGGCTCGGTATCAAAGATTTGGACAAATTAATTCACATAAAATTTTAACCAAAACTACCACCTTACAAATATTCACATATATCTGAGAAACCTAGCCATATACAGAACCTAAAAATATATATATACAAAGTTAGAAACCCTTTAGAACATAGTGCCGAAGAAAAAAATTAACAAAACCAAATATAAATTGAAAACAAGGAATTAAGACAAAAAAAAAACTTATAAATAACTACCACTAAACAATATTTCAGGCAATAATTCCAAAACAACTCGAAGATAATAAAATACACACATATTGAGAGGATGGTTCAATTTAGGCTTGCTAAATTTACTTTCTACTCCAGACTGGAGATAGAGCATGCCCCAGAACCAAGTCAATTAGCACAATTAAATCCCAGATCCCATCCTCCAGTCAGATAACCCAGCTAAAAAAAGAAGGGATAAGTGAAGAAGACATTGGTGAGGCCTTAACTGGTATATTATATATGGTATCTGGTCTGTTTACTAATTACAGCGTATTATATTTAAACAAATGCAAATGATACTCTGGCAGGATGGTTATAAAACAATGGTTGAAGTTACTTCCCTGAAGGGCAGTAGAATTGAGAATGGACCTGGTTAAGAAAGAATCAAGGAAGTGCTATGGTGTTCCTGGTTCCAGTGTGTGGGTTAGTAAGACTGTGGCAATCTAGAAGTGGGTGCATCAGACAAGAAGGTCCAGTTCCTGAGACACTAGGAGAGTCTTCAAGTCATCCTTGGAAAAGAAAGTCCAATTGCAGTGATCCCAAAACAAGTTTTAATTTGATATGGAACAAGATGGTCTTGTCACAGTGATGCTGAGGCAGTCTTAAATTTGGTGTGTGACTGACCAGTCTAGAACAAAGAGTACAAGCAGGCTGATAGATCTGTATGAGTTGCCAATAGAATACTTTCTTTTTGAAGGCAGAGTGACAATTGTGGAGTCACAGTAACATCAATAGAAGCTGAGAGTGTGACAATTTTCCTATTATGGCTCGCTCAAGTTAATTGTTGAAGGACAAGGAAGTGCTGGGCCTTTACTCGAATAATGAAGACTGTTCAATAAGGATCCTTTTGATGGCAGAGTATGGAGGTAAGTACCTTCATTCTGTTTATTTGTCTTTTTCATTTTGAATGCCAAGAAACACAAAGTAATAAGATCAAATCCAAATAAATAGTGTGTGTTATTTGGTTACAACACTTACTTTTGATTTTGTTACCTTGTGTTTCTAATCTATAATCCAAAAAAAAATTGTATTTAATAATTTTTAATTGGTAAGAATAAAATGTAAACTTTAGATGCATTCCCTATCCTAACCCTTGTCTTTATTTGGGCAATGCTCTCTTATATGCAAGCACAATGGCAGCAGTACCTCCATAGAAATATCCTTAAACACATAAGTACCCCCAAAACAAAGCTCAGAATGTAAATAGTTGAAAGCTAACTACACCAAATGGAAAGTTAAAACTGGCACATTTAAATGTGGGTATTTGGCCAATTCTGAAATAATAAAAAATCAACGAGAATAGTTGATATTTATTCCGATAGATGGCGCAAGCCATCAGCAACTTTCAGTTGCACGATAAGGAGATGCCTTTTTCATAATTTATGCATCTTATCCCAGTACAATATCACATTTGTACTATTTTTTCACATTTAAATGTATTTCAATTTTAGTCCATTATTTTTATTCCTAGCATAGAGAGAAAAAAAAAGGAGTCAAAATGAAAAAAATATTATTCCAAGTCTCGGCGTTAGTATTATTTATATTTAGGTTTCCCAATTTTTCGGTATAATAGTAATATATGCTGTCAAGGTTTGAAATCATCGCTTCATATATCATATTCATCAATTCTTCTGTCTCAAGATCTTTATTTCCTAAAGATATTTTTATTTTCCTTTTAAGTGAATCACAAATCAATGGCCCTTTTAAAGCTTAATTTGTAGCTTTTCTTAAAGAAACAACTTAGATCCAAACTTGTATTTGGTTTGAGGGACAAATATACAGTTTCAGCCTCTATGTCACAGCATAGGAAGATGAGGTGCAACAACAGTAACTATAATAAGATACTGCTAAAAAAAATTGGCACAATTTAGTTATTTAATTTATTGGGGGGTCGGTGGAAGGAGGCTCTAAACCGTTGGTTTTTGACCACTACGACCCGGGTTCAATTCCCGCATTGGGTACTTTTTTTTCTGATTTAAAAAAAATGCTTCAATGGCCCCTGATTCTTGCAAAAGTCCAACCCCACCAGCGAGTGCAAGTAACCAAACAAGGCTCTGGCACATTTGTAAGTACAAAGTCGAACTGCGTTTCACATGTGTAGACATATGGTGCACTTACAGTAAAAGCAGTCGCCAACTTCTACCCACCATGATTATCATGGCCTGTACCACGTGTACTAGAATAAGCAAAAATATATATATATATTCTCTATAAAATGTATCAGTTTCTGAATTGGAACAATTTTCAAACTACAATAAAACCCTTCTATTAAGGCCTTCGAGGGGCCTAAGGCTTGACATCTTAATAAAGAGGTAACCATGATAAAGAAAAAATCATAATAATCAGAACACTGATGGGTTTTACTATTTATGTGACTTTTTGTAATCTCCTTCAGATGATGTCTGATAATCAGTCAGATGATAGTTACAATGTTGCCTTTACAAAAAGGAAACTACTTTGGCATAATTATTAACCATATAAATAAAATTGCTTCCTACTATCCTTATACAGAGATGAAAATATTGGAAGGGTTTGGCTCATCAGCAATGAACCCTCCCAGCTGTTTCATCAAATAAATCTATCAGATCACTATGCTTTTGCATGTATGAGAACCAAGCCCTCCCAACATTTTTCATTACAATAAGTACAGTAGGAAGCGTTTTATATATAAAGTAATAAATCATTATCAAGTTGTTTCCTTTCTTGTACAAATATCACATTCTAATTAATGCCTCATATTGGAATGCTGACCCCACTTTTTAAACATCACCCAATGTTTTTTATATTTTCCATAAACATAAGGTAATAAGACCAAATCCAAATAAATAAATAGTGTGTGACGTTATGGTAACAACGCTCTTACCGAAATGTCACACACTATTTATTTGGATTTGGTCTTATTACCTTGGGTTTACAATCTATAATCCAAATTGTGCCTTATCATTATATTCTTCCATATTGTTTCATGGGAAGCCATTTCACATTGTCTTAATGGACACAAGATTTAACAGATTAGAACACTAACATCAAAACATTTACAATATTGTATATAATGTCTGGCAAATTGGGAATTGGTAAAAAAAAACTGTTACTTATCCCAAGACCACATGTAGAATTATGCTATGATAATCATTGTAGTAGGAGTGTGGTACTGATTTTATTGTAAGTACATCACATATCTACCCATGGAGAAGCATTTAAACTTATGCTTTTGCTAGGTGAAAGAGTTCTCTATGGTTACTTGAATACACAGGGTTGAACTTGTGCAAGAATTAGTGACATTTTATGTTTTTTTTTATTAGTCTAAATACAATATTTGAACCAATACCCCAGTTACCTGACGATAGCCAAGTCATTAAACCACTAGCATTGCAAATAAATTTGGAAACACAGGTTGCAGATAGTCATGGTTATAAGCATCCCTATATGAGTTAACTCAAGATTATGTAAAGGAGTTTCATAACTGGCAGTAGCAACAGTGAAATGAAAAAGGAGATATATTGGGTAAGCTCTTACTAGTCAAATAACTCCTGCTTCACACACATTTTGATGCATTTCTACCCCTCTCACAGGGGACCCATCAGGGGCAGCCTGGCGATTATTTCTACCAATTAGTGATGTGGTATATAGAACTAATACAGTAAAACCCTGCTAATACGAACCCTGGATATAACGAACCTTCCCTTATAACGAACCCACACCGATTCCCAATTCCATTCCATTGAAAATACCACCGTTATAACGAACTTTGCGATTTTTAGAATAACGAACCTATTTTCGGTCCCAAAATAATAAAATCTATTTAAAATACTATGCTTATAACGAACTTAGAATTGTAATTTAAAAAAAAAATTAAAACAACAAAATTTTGAGCATATTTCAGCTCGCGGATCGCGATTTCAAAACAATAAATTTAGCGGCATTGTTTGTTTTGATTTCTGCACTTTATTTTTGCTGTATGTTGTATAAATGTATTTCTTTTAAAAAAAAGGCCATTTTCAGAACTTTTCAAAGTGAAACAACACAGGCAAAAGGTTAGGAACATATTAAAATAAGAGAATATAACTTTTCTATTATAAAAGAAAAAATATAAAGCTATTAAAAATTGTTACAAAGTGGAATCAACCCCAACTTTTGCCGCGATCGCGATCGTACATTTTAGGGCTTAAAAAAAAAAAAAGTCCAAATAAACGGTCCCGTGATGAAACAAAAACTATTTTTATGCCATTAACTATGGTTATTTTAAAGTCGGCAATGTTTTACATGACAGGTTAAAAAAAAAACTCTAGACCTAGAAGAATATGTGGAAAAATGAAATGGAAGAAAAACACTAACTTTATTTGAATGGTGCAAATGCTTGAAGAATGCTTTGAAGCAACAAGGTATTAGAGCCATTTTTTCCAATTAAACATTGTATTATATAATGTGATAATGATGTTTTAAAATCATTTTATATCTTTGAATATTTATTTAATAAAACTTTGCCTAGGATTTGTCTTGATTTTTAAATTAGACATAGAGGTACATGTATGTTAATGATAAGAAGAACCTATCATCTAATGATTTCTATTATTTTTCAGTATTAATGTAAGGAAATTGGTCAATTAAGGGAATTAAAACAAAGTGACCACTATTAAGGCAGCCTCTTCTTGTGTGTATGGCTATCCTTTAGTTATACGGTCTAAAAATTTTGAAAAGTAAAAAAAAAATGGCCAAACCGTGGCTATAGTGAACCAAAAGCTCTGTCCCATTGGGGTTCACTATAGAGGGGTTTTACTGTATATTTTTCTCTCTCCAAACTGCTACATTGTAGGTGTTGGTTTACAAAGGATGTCTATTTATCTGTTGAGCGCGGTAAGTATGACAAGAAACTGTATTTTCATGTGTAATTGACAATTTTGAAAGATGGATCCTTCTTGCCACAGGACCTGCTTTCAGCGGAACATGGAAAATATAAATGAAAGATGGTTATAAGTTTATAGTTGATGACTTGATTAGAGAGAGCTCAAACCTGGGTACACCCCTATGGATAAAATGTATGATATAAAGTGTGGTATCTCTCTATATTGGTTTGTAGAAATGAAAATCTCGTCTCATTTACAATTCAAATTTACTGTGTAAAATATGAGGAAACATATTGCTGATATGTATCTCAATTGTACCAACCTTTGCTTACCTCCAGTGCTGTGTCCCAGATGTGCCTGCTATGGAGAAATCTATGGATCATGTGGAGCTGCTCACATCTCCTAAGACTCACACCATTGATTCAGAAACTGTCTTGGACCTGATCCTGACAATGTAACGCTGTCAGGATGTCAAACAGCCTTCACTAACATCATGTGCTTTCTCACGCTTTTCATTATTCTAATTATGTTGATCCACATGGCCATTAAAAACCAAACTCCCCCATTGTCTTGAAAATCTACATCATCCAACTTTAAAATTGAATAGCCAATCATGTAGCAAACCAGGTTATTGAGCAACTGACCCCAGCAACTTTCATATTCATCTCTTGTTGAAATGACCTTGATTGATAGCTCATCCCCATAAGGGGGATAAAAATATATAAAAGGAGTTCCAATGGAGAAAGTATCTCACTCTGGTATTGGCAACATACACTGAGTAAGGGGTCATGAGCAGCGGCTCTAGATACTTAGGCACTGTCAAAAAGGAGGAATGGCATCTACAATATATCTACTCCTCTTACACCAAGTAAACCAGCTCAGCCGGGAGAAGCTGAAACCTAGGGGACATAAGGATGGATATTATCCCTGGTAGTCACCAAAACAAGTAGCCTCACATCTCCCCTATGTATTCTCCCAAGGGGGTTTATAGTAGTAGAACAATGCAGCTTTTGTGACCTGCAGCTGTAATGGCAGTCCAATACCTTCAATGGCATAAGTCCAGGTTGGCTACGAGCCAGGTTCTCACCACTGTCCTGACATTGTTTCCATTATGGTGTGATTGTGTCCAGAAGCATATTGACTTCATCACTGAAGCACCAATGGCTGAAACAGCTGCCAGTCTCATGACCCTGCTGCTTCTCATGGGTGGCAACCACAGCTATTGCCACTAGCTTGCTGCAGCTGTCCTTCTCTGCTCAGTCCCTCGAACCCTTCAGAGTGAAGCAATTCCCTAAATAAGATGTACAGCTGCTCCCACAAGTGAAGTTGTGGTATCCAGGAACTGGCAGTGCTCTCATTCAGTACCTCAAAATTCTAAAAAAAAAAAATTAAAAATATTTCTTTATTCACCAATTGTTAAAAACAGTGGCTATATATGTATCAAAAATAAATCTTCTTTCTTATCTCCACTCAATCACACTAAGGTATCAAGCTTGTAAAGCTTGAGACTTTTAATGGTGTCTGCCGGGGAAGAGTAGAGCTCATCAATGGATGAGTCAATACAGTCAATAATATGTCTTGAGGTTGCAGGCTGAGAATTGCACTTAGTACATAGTGGGAAAACCCTGCAACCATTTCAAAAATAAATTAAAGAGGGGAACTCTTGGGTGATTTATCCTTGTCTCAATCCGATAGTCAACAAATATATAACTGGATGAATGTAATGATTTTTGATCAAGGTCTTCTTTTTGGTTTATATAAATTCCACAAGGCTGCTGTCACCATTCGGAGGAGATTAATAGAATCGCCGAATGACGTGTTCCATTTGGATGAGGAAAGCAAAGACTAGAATCCAGCTGATTCAACACTAATCTTTCAGTGATATGCTAACCTTGACGTATGCATGAAGGAATGTGTGGCCACTGGACATGCGTCGGACCTGTGGGCTGTTGGCTGCTGCGCTGCTTGGAGTACAGGAGCTCCATTTATGCCTACTTTTTTCCTGTGGTGAATCTGTATAAGACCGGTGGTCTTAATAAAGCTGTGCTGTTGTATCATAAATAAATCTAGATATCATATATATACTGGAATACTGGATTCACCTATCATACATGACCTTTTGCATTATTCCTCTGGTAACATGCGATAACTGACTAGAATGAATCTTTGGCCTCCTCATGCACTTATGACCTTGTATACCCATTCCTTGATTTTCAGGAAGCTTCAGAGACCAGGTTTTTTGTCGTGGAGGTGCAGCTTGCACTACACTGATGAGGGCCAACAGAAAAACATGTAAATGGTTGGCTTTTTGTTGATTAATCAAGTAAGGCTATTTGGTCAATTTTTTGGAATAGTTAAAAATCAATGATTAGATGGCGCAAGCAATCAGCAAATTTCAGTTGTATGATTGGGAGATGCTTTTTTTCTTAATTTATTTAAACTGATCTTAGTACAATTTTTTCATATAGAATATTGTCGCGATGAAAAATAATTAATTAGGCCTTCGAATTACTTTAAATATTTATTTAATTAGTTATATGCGAGAATTCAAATATAAAATAAGAGTTACTATTTACATGAGCCAAATCGACCCAGCCGCTAGAGCAAGAGGGGAGAACTGAGATCTTTCCTCCTTTTCCTGTTTACCCCAACCGGTCGGTCCAGATAAGAGGGAATACCAGGAAACTGTCCTCCTGACATCACTCCCTCCACAAGAGAAACAGCGTCCTGCTGTTTACTAGTCGGTCACATGACCCTGGGCAATCTGTTCTTGGACTTCGGGGTCGTGGTAGGGCTTCATTCTCACTACATGGACGATATCTTGGGTTTTTCGTCTTCCCCTAGTATTCGTCAAGCCTTCTACTTGATAATTTACACTCGATATTTTCTGATCACTCAATAGGGTCCGAAATATCTCTTCAATAACTTCTCCGACAAGCCAATGGTACAGACTGGGGTGAACACCCACACCAAATCACCTTCCTTGTACGTCACCTCCTGATTCTTCTTGTCATAGCGTTCTTTGTCTTTGCTCTGAGCCTGCAGGATGTTAAGACGGGCTAACATCCGTGCGTCCTCAGCGTTGGTCACAAGATGGCCCACATAATCTTCTGCAGTTCCTGCCGGCTGGTACGGGGGGGGGGGGGGGCATTATAGAATCCAGCAGTGTTTCAACTTCTCGGCCGTGGACGAGGAAGAACGGGCTGTATCCTGTTGTCTCTTGTCGAGCGGTATTGTAGGCAAAGGTCACATATGGTAGGATGCTGTCCCAATTTTTCTGATCAACGTCAACATACATCGAGATCATGTCAGTTAGGGTCTTGTTAAGTCTTTCTGTCAAACCATTCGTTTGAGGGTGGTACGCCGTGGTGAATCTGTGAATTGTTCCATTTAGAGTATTTATTTCTCATATGGTCTGAGACATGAAATTTCTTCCTCTGTCCGTGATGATTTCCCGAGGAGCGCCGTGCTTGAGTATGACGTCTTCAATAAGGAAGGTTGCTAATTCAGTAGCTTCCGCTGTTGTCGCGGCCTTTGTTATCGCAAATCTGGTGAGATAATCAGTCGCGACTATTATCCATCTATTTCCCATGTGAGATATGGGGAATCTTCCCAGATAATCAATTCCTATCTTTTGAAAAGGCGAGGTAGTTGGCGGTATTGGGACCAGTAGTCCAGGAGGTTTCTGAGGCACGCCCTTCCTTCGCTGGCATTCTTTACAATGAGCAATGTATTGGGAAACTGTCCTATAAAGTCCAGGCCAATAGAATCTCTTTCTAACGCGGTCATAGGTCTTGGAAAACCCCAAATGACCGGCCATTGGAGTGTCGTGGACATCTTTAAGAATTTCGTGCCTCATCTGTTTTGGGACTACTAGCAGCCATAGTTTGCCCTCAGGGTCGTAATTTTTCTTATAGAGAACGCCTCCAATCATCTGATACCCTTTTAAATTTTCATTGGCAAGTTTTTCACGGATCCCAACCAAATGAGGGTCTTTACTTTGTTCTTCTGCAACGTCTTGGATAGAAATAATGTGCCCTTCTATCTCCGCGGTGTCAGCCAAGGGGCGTATTGACAAACAGTCAGCGTCTTTATGCTTCTGTCCGCTTTTGTAAACGATGTTTATGTCATATTCTTGTAGTTTGAGGGCCCAATGGCTAAGCGGCCGGATGGATCTTTCAAGCCTACCAGCCAACATAGCGAGTGATGGTCGGTAACCACAGTAAAGGGTCTGCCATATAGGTACGGGCGGAATTTACCAAGGGCCCAAACAACTGCGAGGCATTCCTTTTCTGTAGTGGAATAATTCTTTTCCGCTTTGGTTAGTGTTCGCGAGGCATAGGCTATAGGTCTCTCCTCGTCATTCTGGATTTGAACAAGAACTGCCCCTAAACCATAACCGCTTGCATCAGTATGGACATGAGTTTCCGCACCTTCTACGAAATGTCCTAACACAGGCGAAGATCCCAATTCCTGTTTGAGAATCCGGAAAGAGATATCTTGTTCTTTGCCCCAAATGAATTTTTCGTCTTTCTTTAAAAGGCTATTCAAGGGTCGAGACTTGTTAGCATAACTTTTGATGAAGCGTCTAGTACGAACTTAACCCGAGAAAACTTCTGGTCTCACTGATATTACGGGGTTTCGGAAAGTGGACAATGACTTTCACTTTTTCTGGGTCTGGCTGCGTTCCAAATTCATTAACGACGTGCCCGAGGATAGTTATTTGTCTCGAGGCGAAATGACACTTTTTATAATTCAGGCACAGCCCCCCCCCCCCGGCCTGCTGAATGCATCTCAAAACTTTGTATAAACGTGTTAAATGTTCTTTAAAGGTCGATCCATAGACTACAATGTCGTCTAAGTAGCATAAGCACATGTCCCATTTCAATCCCCGTAGGACGTTGTCTATCATTCGCTCGAAAGTTGCTGGTGCGTTGCATAGACCGAATGGCATTACATTAAATTCATAAAGCCCATCTGGAGTGATAAATGCCGTTTTCTCCCAGTCCTTATCGTCTACTTCTATTTGCCAGTAACCCGATCTCATATCCATAGTGGAGAAGTACCTGGATCCAGAGAGGATGTCCAGCGCGTCATCGATACGAGGGAGAGGGTAAACATCTTTCTTTGTAATTTTGTTTAGACGACGATAGTCGACACAAAATCTCAACGAGCCGTCCTCCTTCCTCGGGAGAGGCCCATGGACTTGATGATGGCCGGATGATTTTAGTCTCCATTATTTTCTCTACTTCACTCTGAATGACACGTCTTTCGGCGGGAGACACTCTATAAGGACGCTGTCTGACAGGCGGATAATCACTCGTATCGATTTTGTTTTATTTTGCCAGAGACAGGGAAGCTCTTTTTCTCAAAGTCAAATATATCAGCAAACTCATTTAGGCACGTGAGTAATCTGTTTTTCTTTGTTTCCTCCAAATCAGTAGAAATCATTGAAATTAAACATTCTCTCACATCTGGGGAAGTTACTTCGTCTTTTCCAGCTATTTCAGAAAAAGCGTCAAGATTAGATATGCTCCCTACTTCTAGATCTTGCATTGTTCCTACCTTCATGTTCGAAGATATCACTTGAGACTGGTGAGTACTATTAGTCACCCATAACACCGCTCTGCCATGTAAGAACCTAACGAGGGAAGAGGGAATAAAAAGTCCTTTTTCCATCTGCAGGCGTTTGGAACCTGTAACAACTACATCTCTGCTGCCAAATACATCCTGGTTGGTGACAACTATCTTGCCAAAAGATTTCGGCAGTAGGACACAGTCCATAGCAGCACAAAGTTTCAGGTCTTTCCATTCGTAGGATTTTTCAGCTTCGCTTAAATACAATTTGTTTTTCCCACAATCTATAATGGCATCTGTGGCTCTGAAGAAATCCCAGCCCAGTATAACATCGTGGCTACATTCAGCGGCTACTACAAACTAAAAAATAATATTGAGTCCCCTTTGATTTGAACTTCTAAAGAGCACTTACCAAGGGTCACGATAGGCTTCTTGTCCGCGGTTCTTAGAAGTGGTCCTTTTTCTTTAAAAACTGGAGCCTTTATAGAACGTCTGAAAGCTACAGAAATTACTGAGTAATCAGCGCCGGAGTCCACAAGAGCTTGTACATTTTGTCCTTGTATGTTGACAGATATCCAGTTCTTTTCCATTGTAGCGGCTATACGGCAGGGAAGATTTTCGTCTGTGGCGGCCACACCTCCAGAGGGCGCGCCATCTAGTTTTCCTCACTGCGGCGACTGGGTGAGCGGCTGGGACAGCGAGCAGGGGATTGTGAGGTTCTTCTGGGGGCTTGGAATCTTCCGCGGTGGGGATATGGCGACGGGTTTCTGAATCTTCCTTGGGATAGTTCGCTTCCTGATTCGCCCATGGTGTAATTTTCCGTTCTTGGTCTTCCGAAATCGACCGTTTCTCTTCCAAGTCTGGCATCCGCAAAAGCTTGGTGTCTGTCTCTGCAATAACGTGCAACGTGGCCAGGGCGCCCACAGTGGAAGCAGATCGGTCTGTCATCTTCAGTATGCCACTGAGTCCTTTGATTATTTGGTGGCCCTTCGGTTCTTCGTCGGTAAACTTGATCGTTCTGGGGGAGGTATTGTCGCCGAGGTCGGAAGCTCTCGGGCTGACGAGGGGCAGAGATAGGAGCCAATGTTTGCTGGATTTCACTACAGATGACATCCCGTAGGTCGGGAGGTGGAGTGTCGATATCCTGGGCGGCAAATGTAGAAGGAGGAGCCATAAACTTCTGAACCTCCTCTCTTACTATTCTTCTAATCAGGGCTTCTAGGTTCTCAGGTTCAGCGGTCGAGATGGTGGTCACATTGGGCAGTCGGTTGAACCTGGGCGGTGCAACACGCATCCTTTTGAATGCCTCGAATCGGCGGCAGAACGCAACAAATTGGTCCACCGTTCTGATGTCCTTCCTAACAAGTGCCTGATACATTTCCTCCACTACGCCTTTAATCAGGTGGCTCACCTTTTCTCCTTCCGACATTCTGGGGTTGCTCTGTTTACAAAGAAGGAGGACTTCTTGTATGTAGCTCTCGACGTTTTTCCCACTCGTCTGCGCTCTAGTTCGAAGAATGTTCTCGGCTTTCCTAGCCGTGTCTTCCTTGTTCCCAAATATTTCACAAAACTTTATCTTAAATTCCTCCCACGAATTCAAGATTTCCTCGAAGTTTTTGAACCAGCACTTCGCTGTGCCAGTGAGGTAGAAGATGACGTTGGCCAGACACATGGAGTCATCCCACTTGTTGTAACGTGCCACACGCTGGAAGTCGCTCAGCCAACGCTGCGAATCTTCCCCACGTTCTCCCGAGAAGACAGTGGGATCTCTCCACCGATGGCAGAATGGTCGGTTTTCTTCTCTCTCCATTTTCTTCCGAGCAGGAAAGGCAAGCACTGTAGATAGCTCTGGTTGCAATCCTTGAAGGCGACGACTTCGTCTGGTGACTGTCTCGTTACCCGGCGTCTCCACCACAATTGTCGCGATGAAAAATAATTAATTAGGCCTTCGAATTACTTTAAATATTTATTTAATTAGTTATATGCGAGAATTCAAATATAAAATAAGAGTTACTATTTACATGAGCCAAATCGACCCAGCCGTTAGAGCAAGAGGGGAGAACTGAGATCTTTCCTCCTTTTCCTGTTTACCCCGACCAGTCGGTCCAGATAAGAGGGAATACCAGGAAACTGTCCTCCTGACAATACGTTCCTTATATACTGTCAACTGTCATTATTTGGGTCAGGATAGTTATGTTTGGGTGAATTTGAATCATTGTTAATATTGTAAACTTTAATTAAGCTCATTATAAATTGGAATAAATTTTCGTTTGAGGTATCATGAACCACAATCTCTTTCAAAATCCTATGTTGCTGCCTCATCATGGAGAAAGAATGAAATGGCTTAGACAGATGAAGTACATCAAGAGTTTAATCCTGGTAGAGCCACACTAGGCATGAAGGCTGTGTGGGAAGTAATGTAGGAAGGTACAAATTGGTAGGTTTGCTTTGTGCTCCAAGGAGTGGCAACAAAGAGCATCTGTACTCCACATTAAAAGCAGCCCCAAACCAGCGGTAAAGTACACTGCTACCAAGTGGTACTTCCAGGTTCCCAGACCAACAGCGGATACACTCTCCTTTTCCTCTCCATGATGGTTTCTTATGTAATTGACACTAGAAAAATTAGGACTCTGGAACCTGTTGGAGATCATCTGAATTATAACAAGACTAAGAAACAACAATACAAACCACAATAATAATGAGGTGAAAAGCCTTCAAGCATCATCACTTTTGTCCAAAATGTGACAGTACTTTTGGTCTATTATGAAAAACTTGAAATTTTATTCAATAAAAAGGAGAGGCATATATGTGCATGTTTGGGCAATATGCATATATATATACAGTTGAACCTCATGTAACAACATTTTGGACACGAGATTTAACTTGTTATATCTGCAGTTAAAATATTTGGGAGTTGACACTTGGGACTTTTTAAAGATATGATTTTATTAGATCATTTTAAATTCTTTATTCATCTTAGTCAATACTTACATAAGTAAAAAGGAAGAATTAACAAATATGGGGAATAATACGTGTATGCAATTAAGTGATGAAATATTTATAGTTTTTCTCAATAAGGGAGGCTCCTTGAACTTGAGAGAGTCCTCCTGACAAGAAGAGGATCTACCCAAACCGCTCTCAGTTCAACAGTGAGGAAGTACCTATAGAGGCATATCTTTGCAGATGCAAAGATGACCCAAAAACCTAGCCCTGCAGGTCAGGGGGCCGCAAGATGATGTTGAATCACTCCAGGATTAGAGGCCAGATGCAGCAGCATGCCCAGTACCTGTGGTCAAGAAACAGGTCACAAAACCCACAGGCAACACAGGACTTTCTGGCCAAAACCGGTTGGGCTGGGTGGGGAAATACATGCATAAAACCAGCCTCCATGGTGTCCATCAAAGAGGAGCGCGTTGGGTGAGTGAAGGGAGTGGCAGGTCCTACAAATCTCAATTGCAGCCGCCAACCCATCTAGCAGGAACCAGAAGATCGGGTGGCCTGAGGAGGCAGCAGCCCTCAATGATGGGGAGGTCCAAGAAGTTGGTTCGGAATCAGCGCACAGAGGTCTAGCATAAGGATCTCAGTGATCGACTCCTAAATATTCAGCAGCCAGAGGCAGCACGGCTGGAGCCAGGACCCAAATGGAAGTGGGTAGAGCAACGTGCTGCTCTCAACCAGTCAGGAGTAGGCACTGTGGGTTCATTGCAGCTTGGCCTGCATATCTTTGAAACAAGACAATCAGAGCTAGGTTTCGATGTCAATGACCTTGAATTCTACTAGAGAGATGGGCCTCGCCAGGGCGTTTCCTGGCAATCATGTGGTCTGTTCTGGCCCCCAGATGAACCATGCTAAATACACTTGTGGATGGTGGAGATGGACAGGTATCCGTGGAGGTAGTGGATCGCTAATGGAGAACTAAGAAGTTGGCAGCTCTGGCTGGATCAAATAGAGACTGTCTACAAGTGTAGAGGATCATCCTATGGCAGCCCCAAGCAGAGCAAGGAGATGTTGTTCTCGAGCTGAGATTGACATTCTTGACATTAATAGAAGCCCAGTGCAAGCCTGGCAGGCGCTCTTTGCAAAGTTCACTCTTATCCCCAAGGCACACTGGAAGTCCTCAAAGATGGATTTACACTACGACAAAATGGTCGAAAGATAAGCCGGACAGTGTCGCCGGCGTAGGTGAGGACATTTCCAGGGCCAAACGCTTGTTCAAGGCTCAACAGGAGAGGGCCTGTGGCAAGGTTGAATAATTCGGTGCTTATGGCACAGACCTACCCCACCCCATTCAGTAGATGGAAGTGTCTGATGTGGAGACCTCCAGTTCAAACATCTGCATCTGGTACAGCATAGAAGAGGAGGAACCATCTGATGAAGGCCGGTGGTAGCTACATGGGAGACCATCAGGCATACCAGAAAGCCATGGTCCAGGTTGTTGAAGGCAGACTCAAGTCCTATTAGATGACAGCCAATGCCTAGCCTTCCCTAGAGGTTGTGTTATATGTGCTATGCTCCAACAAGGAGACCTCTCTGGAAAAGCACTGAGGTATGAGGATGGGGCCATTGCACTGGAGAAGGATGTTGCTCAGGACACAGTAGTCCACTGATCCACTATCCAAATTGATAAATTATGTGTGACATTTTGGTATTAGCGTTGTTACCATCATCAGACAAAATTACTGAATGAATATAGAATTCAGTACTTTTGTCTGATGATAGTAACAACATTGTTACCAAAACGTCACACACTATTTATTTAAATTTGGCCTTATTACCTTGTGTTTATAATCTATAATACAAATTGTGCCTTATCACCTAATAGTACAAATTAATCCTGGCGGATCCTAGAATCCCAAATATGTAAACAAAGACAGGCCTACTTTGGACACATAAAGAGAACAAATGAATTAGAAAAGATGTGATAAATTGAAGGAAGAGAGAAACACCTGCAATGAGCTGTCTATAATGGGTCAAGAAAGCTAACAGTAGAGAATAAGATGAGCTGCGAGTGATGGTCACTCAGAGATCAAATTGAAGAGTATTTGTCCATATAGAACAAAAAGTTGAATTCCATTTGATGGACACTAACAACATAAAATAATGTATGCTTCATTAATTTTTTTGTAAAGTTTAATCTATAAAAGTGTTCTTTATAGGAGGAATCGCTATTTATTTCACACGCCTTTATTTTAAGTAATTTGTGAATTTACTATGATAGTCCTTAAACCATAGTTGCCAGGCCCTCATTTATTCAGCGAAGTTAAAAAGTAGACTGTAAGCATATTTTAAAGATTATTTTTAAACCTTATTTTAAATGAAGATATAACTATCTGTATTGGGGAGTATCTTCACACACACAACACAATATACAAGAGTATGTGTATACAATCAAATTAAGGATAATAGTGAGGGTGAGAAGACACTTTGTAGAAGGATTTGGGCTAGGTTTCAGAAGATTTGAAGTCAGTGGGAAGCCATTGACCTTCTGAGAGTTGTACGCTGTCAAGATCAGGTTTGGGGTAATTTCCAGATCAATGCTGATAGTTGTGAGAAGCTCCACACTGTCCATGATGGTCTCCATAGCAGATACATCTGGTACACATTACTGGAGGTAAGCAAAGGTTGGTACAAGTAAATTATCTGCAATTTGTTTATTGAAATGTATTCATTTTTAAATTATATGTTAATAGATATAAAACATTATATTAGGGATTGTAATTAGACCCAATTTGCCTTTCAAAAAGCCAATCTATGCCCCCTGTGTACATTGCACATATCTTATCCATGTTGAAGAGGATAAATATATGTGTGTAGCCTTATTTGAACTCTTTCTAATGAGATAACTACATCTATATATATAAAAATCAATGTTTGTTTGTTTGTATGTCCGGTATACAAATTCGCAGTAGTTCACTAATTCAAACCAAAATTTCCATACATAGGTAAAAAAATACGGGGAAGACTATAGGCTATTTTTAAAAAGTTTAGTAAAAATATATAAATCAATTATTAAAACTATATATTCAAATTATTCTACATAGCTCACGAACGGCGCCCTCTATCAAAGATTAGATTAAATTATGCTGATGCAAACAAATAGATAATGCTAATAACAAACAATTATTAAAAAAATCTTATCTAAATATATATCACTCGGGTAGATATGCACATGGGTCAATCCCGGGGCGAAGCCTGGGTCACCCGTCTAGTTAACTATATATAAGCGTATCCAACAATCTTTTCATCATCTGCCATTGTTCTGCTGAAGCAAGTCCTGTGGCAAGTATTGATTATACATGAGAATATAAAGCTACTTTTCTGTTTTGTTCCATGCCTTTTGTAAACAAACACCCAACTGCAAGGCTGAAGTTTAGTAAAATATGGTATTTTCAATATCTTATTTATGCTATTAATTGTGGAGATTAGAGCAATTATTATGCTACCCAAAGAAGAATGTCTTACAGAGGTGTAGCAAGACAGGAATTTTTTTTTTTTTTGCTTATCCCTAGTACACGTGGTACAGGTTATGATAATCATGGTGGGTAGTTAGCGACTGCTTTTTTACTGTAAGCGCACCACATGTCTACACATGTGAAAACAGTTTGACTTTGCACTTACAAAGACAGTAATGATGCCTGAAAATGTGAAGCAAGTCTTGTTGACCGGTAATGCTCAACCAGTATCTTGTATTCTCAATCTCCACTTTTGCAACTGCCAGCTATGATACCCTTTTACATAATCTTGAGTTATCCACATGAATGTTTGTACTCTCGACTTGGTCTATCTGCCATTGTAAGCCCAACCCTATGAATTCAAGTAACCAACGCAGACCCTTTTACCTTGTAAGATTAAAAGTTGATTTGTCTCTCCATTGGAGACATGTGGTGTATATACAATATAAGCAGTATCAAATGGTCTAGTGCTTCCTGTGTACTTGAGAAGAACATTTTTTTGCACTAATCCCTAAATTTCCAGATGTTATATGTACTTTCATTAAGGATCTCTTTATGTGTCATAATCTGTCAGTTCTGCTACCCATTAACACCTGTGCAGCGGGAAGGCAAAGGCAATAAAGCACAAGAATTTATACCAATAAAGAACAATATCAGTGTATTACCTGAATCAGTCTTGTGGTTTCTCAATTTCTTCTTTTGAGGGTCACCACTACATCGCAATCACTGGAGCTGTCCACTAGAATTCTGAAGATGGGGTCTTCAAAAGGGTCATGGGTATTCAGCAACAAGTGGGGTAAGTCTAGCTGCTGGAAAGGAGGAAGCTTGTACCAGCCTGAAGAGGAGGTAGCCTTGTGGTAACATAGGCACCTGAAGCCTGCTCAGGATTCCACCAATACACTGTGCTCCATACTGTCCAGCCTCCATTGAGGTGCCTAGATCTGCAGGATGTTCATAACTGAGATTCTGCACACAAAACCACTGAACTATTCATCAAACTTCCCAACTTGGTTTGACAAATTGTCACTAATGTGTGACTGCACTTAATGGCTTTTACTAAATTATAGACATGCACAATTGCAATTGTAAATAAAGTTAACAATAAGAAAAGTGTAAGCAACATTTCTGTATCAGTGTTTTTACCATGTCATCAAATATAGCTTACTTATTTAGTTCAAAATTTGAATCTTCTGGTCTAGGCAGGCTGGGTACAACAGGAATATCATTTTTGTCATTTCACTTGGAATGGCCTCCAGCACCACCATATGTGCTGACTTCATTCTGAGGAATTTGATGGCACTAACCACCTTGGCTAGACTTTGGGTTGGCTCTCCACATTCACAGTCCAGCTCATGCAGCAAACAGAACCAGACCTTTCTTGGGTCTACTGGAATAAGGCCTCTAGGAGCTTAAGGACCCCTGGGCCCAGTTAAAATCTTTCTTAGAATAACCCAGGAAATTTTCAATATTGATGCAGGTTTGAACACTAGTTCTCTTTTTGAGACAGAACATGGTCATAAAGATAAATTATGGAACATGTGCTGACCAAAGGGAAGAAACCAGCATGAACAAAACCTTAGTCCCATTTTTACATGCTGTGCTGTCTGCCATATCCTCTGGGATGGTACAGGCCATTTACAGTAGTAAAACCTTTCTAATAGGCTATTTTTATTAGTCTCTCCTTTATTCCTTTCATTTATATATTAAAATTGACCTCTTTATTAAAGTTATCTGGTTATTGAGGTGTCAAACTATTTTCATTAAAATGAGACATTAATAAAGAGGTGTGACTGCATTAAGCAAATCCACAAAAATGGAAGAAGACTGTTATAGAGAAGCTGCACAAAAGACATCAAATAAGCATTATATACAGCTGACTATCTGTAATTGAAATGTTATCATCGTCAGACTAACATACTCAATCAGAAAACCTTCATAGTGTGGTTGTGCTTTAACTGTAATTCAAAATAATTTTCTATGTGTTCTGGCAGTTTTATAAAGAAGTATTTTAATGTAAAGGGGGTAGTAACCATGTTCTTACTGTGTTACTATATATAATACTTTTGGTATCTTGTTATCAGGTGCAAAGTGGAGAAAATCTTTAATGTCCCATCCCCATTATTCAGTGATCTACCAGCAAGTGGGTTACTTTGAGAGTTTTTATATTAAAATTATATTAGTGAAGTTATATATTTTATATACCTACAGTATAACTCTTTAAATTCACACTTATATTAATAGAAAATAAAATATAAATGCTGAAAACAAGAATTGAGATTTTAAGTTTTATTCATATAGAAACTTTAATGATAAGGCACAATTTAGATTATAGATTGTAAACACAAGTATAGAACCTTTTTTTAAAAAGAGGGGGAGTTTAGTTACCTTGGTGTTGTGAAGGTGGAATGGAGGAATCACTCGCGCTCCTTGCTGTAAAAACAGGTGGAGGTCCCATTCCAGGCTGGCGATAGATGTGACATGGGCCTCCAACATTACTATCTGATGCACACATATGTAATAGCCTGGTGTCATTGATATGTACCTTAGTGCAACACATGTATTACTGTGGTTGTTCAAACATGAGTATTCTGACAATTAAGACTAAACTGTGTAAAATGTATGAAAGGATTTTTTCTCCAGAATAAATATAACACACTTTACTTCTTTGGTGGTAATTTGGTTGGTTGATATATTTGTTCTTTCATACCTTTTATTTTTTCAGTTTTACAAAGTCTAGAATGGTTGTTGCCAAATTTCTTTTTCACCAGTGGTGCATCTCAAAGTTTATATAGGTTTTTGATGGCATATAATAGAACCTCCATGAGAGGACAATCTGGCTAGTGCAGAGGTCGGCAAACTGCGGCTCGTGAGCCACATGCGGCTCTTTATATAGTTCCATATGCAAATATTATTTATGCGAGTACCATTTATTGTTGGCAAGAAAAAATTTTGTGGCTCTTTGACAACTGAAATTTTGTAAATTGCAATTTTTGACTCTTCCGACTCAAAAGTTTGCCGACCCCTGGGCTAGAAGACACCTTTCGTCAAAAAACAGTTTTATTACCAAAATTACTATGTTTACTAATTAAAAACTATCCAGTAAAAGATTTCTCTCTAAAGGTCACTTTGGCTCTGCAACTAGGTATCTTTTAGAGAGAGGTCTACCATACCTATACATTGATAGGAATTATTTCACAATTATAAGGCATAATTTGGATTATATATTAGAAATATAATGTAGCAAACCAAATCTAAATGAATAAATTATGCATGACATTTTGGCAATAGCATTGTTACCATCTTCGGACAAAAAGTACTGAATGAGAAAAATTCAACAGCACATTTTTAAATAGTTGGCAACACTATCAGTTCTGTATACAAAAATATAAAAATAGTATACTGAGATAAAAATAAATTATTTTCTAAGTATCAAAAATATTATTTGTAGAATTGATGAGGCACAATTTGGATTGTAGATTATAAACACAAGGTAATAAGACCAAATCCAAATAAATAAATAGTGTGTGACGTTTCGGTAACAGCGTTGTTACCATCTTCAGACAAAAGTACTGAATGAGAGAATTTTACCACAGCATGCTTTTAAATAGTTCCTGTTATCTTGTTTACACACTTGATAACAGGAACTATTTAAAAGCATGCTGTGGTAAAATTCTCTCATTCAGTACTTTTGTCTGAAGATGGTAACAACGCTGTTACCGAAACGTCACACACTATTTATTTATTTGGATTTGGTCTTATTACCTTGTGATTATTTGTAGAAGTAGAGTGAAATAAAAATATCCCAAATACAAAAAAAAAAAAGAACTTGCATATAAAAAATGCTCCAGACCCCCCATATAAAAGAGGTGTGCCCAAGACCTATAAGGAAGGCATCACTCTGAGACCAATCTTATCTGGGAAAGATCCCCAACAAAAAAGTTGTAGAGTTGATAAAGGAACTCATAAGAAATATGCGGGATAAAAACTGACAAGAGATCTTACAGAAGTTAATAAAATTTAGGCTTGGCAATAATAACATTATGAGCTTAATATGATGTAGTCATCCTTTTTACAAGCATACCAAATGAGATAACAAAAAAGACAGTGAAATACTATATTGAAAGAAATAGAAACATGGAGAACCAGCACATCTTATAGGAAGACGGCACCGGCATTTTTACATTTGCCTGAATAATGCCCATACTTCAATGAAAGAAATAATTACTATGTGATATGTTTATGACATAGTCTACTTGGTGAAGACAAACCTTATCAATTCAATCATATCAACAGCAAAAACAAATAAATTCAATCCACACAAGAAATAGAAGATACCAGAGGAATTGCCTTCTAGGATATACAAATCTCTATAAAAAGAAAACCACATATTAGGTTAACCAGGGCTTAAAACAATATATAATAGCTATGTTCTAATGCAGCAAAAAAAAACTGTAGTGGTTGATATGGTTGACCTAGCTTTGACCACATGCGTTATCAAAAGTGACTATAAAGAGGAAATTAGTCAATTAATAACGAACTAAAAAAAATGACTATCCAACTTCAATTGTAGAAAAATGGAAAAAGCAAAAGGAAAGAATAAGAAAAACAAACGCAAAATCATAAGGTGATAGGTTTCTTTCCTTTCAGCTTATGATTTCGTACTTTTTATGAATTTGCTACAGGCGACTATATAACCTAAGAAAAATGAGTCTCATCAGGACCAATACCCAGAGAAAGTACATCTATATTCCATATAGCAAAAAAAAAAAAAAATAGACCAGAGTATAATCAAGAGAATATTGGAATGTTTATAATGGATACATCAAACTGATCTATAAAAAAAATTGTGAATATAAGTATAAGCTAGAATTTTAAAAATCATTCCTCTGAGGAGGGTGACAGGGAGTTACCAAAACATTGGAAGAAATTAAAAGCTGTTGATATAACTGTACTTTAAGAAATCTTTTCAAACATTCAAGTTTACAACATTTTCTAATTGAATAATATCCATTATAGTTGTTAATCTTCAATAAAAATGTTGTGAAACTTGAAATCTATTATAGTTATATTGTGTCATTGCGCTTAATCAAGGATGTTCAAATGAGCACATGGGATCGCTAGGTATCTCTGTTCAACTCCTCTTTATTTACTTTTATGATTTATGGAGAACAAGCAAGTTCATCCATCAACTGATGTCAACAAGAATGAGAAAGATTTCACTCCATCTTTTGGACTTCTTCTTTCCTGATTGCTCCGTCTAACTCCCTCCCCCGTCTACAGGTGGTGCATGGTTTTAGTCTCCTTTGGACATCTTTGTAACAGTTGTTTGAAAATTATGAAATTAGGTCCAAATTATTATGCAAGGGTCAAAATAAGGTAATTCCAGTTTAGCTAATTGATTTTATTTTCACAGCTGTTAGTATACAAATGTGCATCATCCTTATTGAAGTATTGAATAAAATCTTCAACCATGAATTGCATTTTTACCAATATACATTTTAATTCTCTATTTCCATTAATAATGTTTTACAGCAGCATCTCTGTTTCCTAAAAATATTCAAATATTTGATACAGTTGACATTTTGTCATCCTTATGTTTGTCTTCCCTCATTCTTCTATGTGAAGTTTTGGTGGAGATGCTGGGTGGATAAGGAAAGGCAAACGGAAGATGTCATGGGTGCTATGTGTTTACTATATTTTTTGCGACTGACTTTAGGATTCAACCGCCATATAAAGTCCTGACTTTCCTTCAAGAAAAATGTTCCTATCGACATTATGACTGCAAAGCTGCTTGTTATGCCACAAAAAAAACAAAACATAATGCTACTAGGGACCAATTTCAAGATCCGAGGGAAATATTGACCAAAATACACAAGCTCTATGTAAGCAGCAGCAAAATTTGCAAGCAGTAAGTCACAGAATATATATTATTTATATATATGTATAATTTTCATTTTTAGCATAATTCCTTTGCTGTCTTTCAGTGAGAAAATCATTTCTACAGACCATTGGCGGCATGGTGCCCCACCAAGTATATCAATATATTAGGCCAGATTCTGATAGGTTAAATTAGGTTAGGTTTGGTTAGTTTGGGTTGATTTAGAAGAGGAATTATTTTTGTTTACCACAAGTATGCATAGTGTGGAATAATAGAATCGCCAATGATTAACTGAAAATGAGTATCTCTCACTTGTCTTTGTATTATTTTTTTGTTAATAAGTTGGTAAGTGAATGAAGCAAAATAAATTGCCATGTCATCTTTGTGATGTCTTCCCTCGATTTTTAATTTAGTATTCTCTGCAATTCATTAGTTTCTGTTCCAATTTCATTAATAATTGTCTAAATTACCTGCTCAGATTGTGATTAACATTCTTAATTCCTTTGAAATCTCCATTCTTTTATAGCTGGTAGATTTACTTACCCTGTATTATATTCTTGGTCACTAAATCCTTATCTAGATCGAAGGTCAATTTTTTATTATTTTATTTAATTAACTTGATTTTTAAAAAAGGGGATTTTGGAAAGGAGGGAGATTTTTGGCCTAATGTAAACAAAGTAGTCATCGAGTATAATTTTCACACCACTTTTTAAATTATACAGATAACGATATTAAATTAAAATATTTTAAATTTAAATAAAACGATTTTTATAATTTGTAAAAATATATTTGTTTAGTTTTTATACTTAATAACCTTTATATATTTTAAAATTTTATTTTCTTTCTATAAAACTTTTGAATTTCTTGGAAAATTTTGAATAAAAAAAATTGATGCATCAATAAGCTAGGTTAGGTTGAGTTGCTTTAAATTTTTATTTTTGAATAAAAATGGTATTATTTTATTTCAATTTGTAAAATTATTTTATTTTTAATGGAAAGTATAAAAAGTGGTGTGAAAATTTAAACGATGACGCTTTTTGTTTACATATGGCCAAAACATCACACACCCAACAAAAACATCAATGATGATGATTAAAAAACACGTTAATTTATATGGCAGAAAATTAAGATTAAAATATTATTTGTACAATGATGCCTCGGATTACAATAACTTGACGTATGCCCTGTTTGCAATATTGTTGTATATATATTTTAAGTTTAATTAATTGTTCCCACAGAGTATATGTGTGTAAGATCACAAGTAAATAGGCGCTAACCATAAGTAGATAATTTGTTTACTATGTTACAAGTTTCTCTTTTTTATTTTGTTCTCTCTCTTGTAAATAAATGAAGATAATTCGAAACTATTTTAAACGCGCAAGATTATTATTATTTTTATATTTTTTAAATTAGTTTTTTTCAAAAAGAATCTTGCGCGTTTAAAATAGTTTCGAATTTTGATAACAGATGGCGCGCTGTTGCTGTTGAAAAAAAGGAAGGTGAAGGCCGGGAAATGGCTTTTAAAAGAAAGAAAGTTTAATCAGTTATGCTCAAATTTTACATAAACTTAAAGCAGCTTGCTTTACATACTACGCCACAACAATGGTATATATAATCTATATATATATAAATGAATGTATGTGTGTCTGTTTGTTTGCTTGTCCTTTATGCCTGACCAAATCACTCATTGGATCGCCATGAAACTTTGGGAAGTTATTTAGTATAGTACTGGTAAGGTTTCTAGCAAATAAAATTTTTGAAATAACTTTTCGCCTAGAAATAATCAAGATAAATATTCTAATTTATCTGTTATAATTCAACAATCTGCTCTAAATATTATCATGATGATACGATGATTTTGTAATGTAGAAAATTAGGAAAGACAAAATTCAGGATGACACGGCAATTTATTTGAGACAAGAATAATGATACAATTCAAAGGCAAGATACTATTCCTTTAACTTCCAATTACCGAGGGAACCAATTAATATTGATTTTATTCAACTTATCGAGTATTTTTCATGGGACCGGGAAAAAATGTTCACTTTATCGAGATATTCGTTAAACAAACCTTTACTCGGGTAAAACCCGGGCGAAGCCGGGTACATCCATACAAGAATAATGATACAATTCCAAGGCAAGATACTATTCCTTTAACTTCCAATTACCGAGGGAACCAATTAATATTGATTTTATTCAACTTTCTACATTCCCAATTCACGAATACATCTCTCATGAGAGACCTCTGTCAGACTCTTGGTGAAGATATCCGCAACATTCTCCTGGGTTGGTGCATGGACGACCTCGACAAGACCTTCATTATAAATATCTCTGATGTAATGCCATTTGATGTCAATGTGCTTTGTTCGCGCATGGTACACAGGATTCCTTGTCAATTGCCGAGCTCCCTGATTGTCAGTCCTCAAAACTGTAGGTCCCTCCAATATTTCACCAAATCCTAATTCATCTAAAAGCATCCGTATGTGAACAGCCTCCTTACCAGCTTCACAAAGTGCGATGTACTCCGATTCAGTGCTTGAAAGGGGAACAGTTTGTTGTTTTTTGGATTCCCACGCTATTGGACCGCCCGCCAAGTAAAACACAAATCCTGAATGAGACTTTCTGTCCATGAGGTTTCCGCCCCAATCCGCGTCTACATAACCATAAAGTTCCTTCGTCGATTTTTTGAAAGTAATCTTTAGGCCCGATGTTTTTCTCAAGTAGCGGAGAACACGCTTTGCAATATTCCAATGTTGTCTTCTAGGATCGTTGCTAAATTGTCCTAAAGTACTGATCGTATAGGCAATATCAGGCCTTGTTGAGACAGATAGGTAGATCAGTGATCCTATCAAAGATTGATACTCCACCTTATCCACTGGCTCATTCTCACCATCTATAGGTGATATTTTTGTCACTTTGTAATTAGGGTCCATGGGCGTAGAGATCGGTTTTGATTCTTTCATCTCATATTTCTCTAGAAGTTCTTCAATGTATCTTTCCTGATCGAGAGATATAGATCCATCCACTCCTCTCTGTACCCGTATCCCAAGACAATAATTCAATGCTCCGAAGATCATTTATCTTAAACAACTTCTTCATACTTTCTTTGAAGCAAATCAGCGTGTTCTCTTCTTCTGCAGCAACAATCATATCATCAACATATATTGCAACCAGAAGAACTCCTTCTTTTCTTTTAATGTAGACACAGTTATCAGTTTTCATCTGTTCTAGGCCCATTTCTTTTAATACTGAATCGAGCTTTGCATGCCAAGTCATTCCAGCCTGTTTCAGACCATATATAGCCTTCTTTAGTTTACATACCCTTCTTGGATATTTCTTTGACTCGAAATTTTCTGGTTGTGTCATGTAAATTTCTTCTTTGACATCACCATTCAAGAAGGCAGACTGAACATCCATTTGATGGACCAGCAAATCATATTCAACGGCCAAGGCTAAAACTGTTCTGATCGTACTGTGGCGTACAACTGGTGCAAAGGTTTCCTCATAATCAATACCGTATTTTTGGGAATAACCTTTTGCTACAAGTCGAGCCTTATACCGTTCAATAGAGCCGTCGGCTCTAAATTTCTTTCGGAAGACCCATTTATTTCCTATTATGTTTTTGTTTTTAGGAGGATCGACAAGTTCCCAAGTTCCATTCTTCAAAAGGGAACTGTACTCTTCCTTCATTGCCCCTTTCCATAGATGCGAATTTTCACTAGACAAGGCTTGATCTAAATCCTTTGGATCTGGTAAACTGGTGTTCTGTCTAAAATCCTTGGACAAATTAGCTTCAACGTATTCCTTTCGTGGTCTTCCCGGTTTTCCAGTACGTAAAATTATTGGTCTTCCTCTTCCTCTCTGCGAGATGACTTCCATTGTTTCTGATGGTTCGCTTAAAAACTCCGAATCAGTTCCGGGCAAAGTTTTTTCATCATCCTGAAGACTTTCCTCCTCCAATGATATATCTTTCTTTTTCTGTGGTATAGCTTCAATTTGCACCACGTCATTCCTTAAGGTAGAGTTTTCAGATTCGAGGAAACGTACATCTCGACTTTTTTTCATCATCTTTGTTCCAGGCTTCCATAATCTGTACGCCTTTGATTCGGGAGAATAGCCAACCAGTTGGTATTCTTCACTACGAGGAGCGAATTTTCCTCTTCTCGGACGGTTGTCAACAGCGAAACATTTACATCCAATCATTCTTAAATGAGAAACGGTTGGTTTTCTTCCTGTAAATATTTCATGCGGAGTTCGACTTTCATTTGTTCTTGGGCATCTGTTTCTAATGTATGTAGATGAATGCACAAGTTCAGCCCAAAGTGGATCTGGGAGGTTCGCTTGAATTATGAAACATCTAGTCATATCTACCAGAGTTCTGTTCGCTCTTTCAGCAACTCCATTTTGTTGCGGAGAATATTCAACTGAGAGCTGATGTCTAATTCCTTCCTCCAATAAATATTCTTTAAAATCTGTACTCAAATACTCTGCTGCATTGTCACTTCTGATTGCTTTAATTTTCTTGCCAGTTTGTTTCTCAGCAAATCTTTTAAAGACTTTAAATCCATTGAAAACTTCATTTTTTCGTTTCATAACAAAAGTGAATATCATTCGTGAGAAATCGTCAATAAAAGTTGCGAAGTACAATGCACCGCCATATGACTTTGTTCTCATCGGTCCACATATCTCAGAATGAATAAGTTGCAGTGGCTCTGTTGACTTTGTCAGAGAGACTTCTGGGAATGGCAATCGAGTCTGTTTACCCCTAATACAAGTTTCACAACTTGTTATACTTTTAAATTCACCCTTGGGTAATCCATTGACTAAATTTTCTCTCTGCAATTTCTTAAGGTCATCAAAATTAAAATGACCAAACCTACTATGCCAAATTTCACTGCTATTTCTGTCTATACAAATTCTGGTAAATTGTGTTTTTGCATATTTAGTTTGACGCAATATATAAAGTCCGTTTCTTTTGTAAGCTTCTATGCAAATTTTTCTCAATGGATTCACAATTTCCGCTTTTCCTCTCATAAATTTTACAAAGAATGATTTTTCTGTACAGGTGCTGACTGAAAACAAATTTCCCTTCAGTCCTGGGACAAACAACACATTTTCTAATTTTAATTAAAATGGTTCACCATGTTCGAAAACTTCCAATTCTACCGTTCCTGTACCTAAAGCTTCTATGCTTTGGTCGTTCGCTAATTTAACGGCTATTGGCTCTGTTTCTCTTAAATTTGAAAATGCGTTTCTTAAGCAGCACATGTGTGCAGTTGCGCCGCTATCCAGGCACCACTCGTCAACATCAAGAATATTTTCATCTCTAATTCCCAGAGAAGCAGCCATTCGAGTATTGTTCCTTTTAGAGTTCCTTTTTGACCAGCAGTCAGCCGCTTTGTGGCCTTTCTTGCCACAGTAATAGCAGTTAAATTTAAAATCCTTCCGATTATTTAGTGGAATTAGTAGTTTTTCTTTCTGGATTTCCAAAAAAGGCATTCTTTTCTCCAGACGAAGTTCCCTCCATTTCACATTGTCTTTGATCTTCTTCTATAATCTTCACCTTTAAAGTTTCAAGTTTTGGGAGCTCATCTCTGGTTTCTATTGCAGTTCTGAATCCTTCGTACGATTCTGGAAGACTACACAACAAGAGTATAACTAAAAAGTCTTCGGGTACTTGAGCCCCAATTTCACCTAGATTGTCTACCAATGAAGTAAATTTACTCAGGTAATCTTTCAAATCATCATTAGGCCTCATTTTCATCTGTATTAGCCTTTTGGTCAGGGAAACTCTCGTCGCAGGTCCTTTTGGTCGATAAACTTCTTCTATCTTTTTCCAGGCCTCCTCGGCAGTCTTGCAGTTCTTAACATGTATTAGTTCTGATGGATTCAAGCTCAATACAATTGTAGCGAGAGCCTTCTGATCCTTATTTTGCCAATTAGTAAACTCTTGGTTACCGGGTTCAGGTTTGATATTGGCTTCATTAACATAATTCCACAGATCAGAGTGAATAAGAATCATTTGCATTTGAAGCCTCCATGTCTCAAAGTTTTGCTTATTCAACTTCTCAGTTTGATATAGACTGGACATTCTTGATTCTTAATTTCTTAGACAATCAGTCCTGGGCCCATAACCTTTAAAAAAAAAGGAAGGTGAAGGCCGGGAAATGGCTTTTAAAAGAAAGAAAGTTTAATCAGTTATGCTCAAATTTTACATAAACTTAAAGCAGCTTGCTTTACATACTCCGCCACAACAGAGAAAATATGGTTTTACGGGCTACTAACCAAAAGTTATGATTTTTGAGCCCAAGCGCGATGTTAGGTGGCAAGGGACCCTAGGATCTGGCGGCAGGAGATGTGTCGCAGGGGTAGTGGAAACGTTGGGCAAGCAGGGGAACAGCGCCAGGGTGCAGTGAGGCAGGAGCATTGAATTGGCCAGGAATCCAGTAGAAGTGGCAGATGGAATTGGAGGCAGAAGGTCCTTGAAGCCTAGAACTTGAGGGCCCTAGACTTCAGGATGGGGCAGCTTGAGGCTCTCGCCTCGTGCTTGTCAGGAAGGCCCTTGGAGCATCAGTTGGCACATTTGGAGGTGCGCTGGTCAGCAATGGATGGGCAGGCGCGGCCTTCATGGCCGTCTTGACCGCAGTGGAAGCACTTAGGAACTCTGGAACATTGGGCAGAGTTGTGGCCGAAGCCACAACAGCGGAAGCAGACGCGGGCGCGGATGGACTCCTCGAAGTTGAGGATTACTCCATCAACCACGATTCTCCCGCGAACGCCCAGGGCTCTAAAGGTCTTGAGGTCCACCTCGATGAAGGCGGTGCAGGTCCCGCTTCTGGGTGCAGAACGGTGCGCCACGCGCACCACCTTGTCCCCAGGAAGTTTTCTAACAGCAGCGGTTTCCAGGAAGGTCTCCTCAATTGTGGAGTTGGATGTCTCCTCATTCACTTTGAAGAGGCAGATCCGTGGCAGGATTTCCTTCTGCTGGCGGACCTTCATTCCATTCAACTTGCTGGCCAGGGAGGTTGTCACCTCAGGGATGGTGTCAGGATTACTGGAGTGGAGGACCAGCTTCCCCTTGGTGTGCAGGGAGGCCCAAACGCCTTGGGGGAGAGTGTGGGCAGCGCGGACAGCTTTTAGCATCTCCCTTGGGTCAGCCTGTGGGTCATCAGAGATGACCACTGTGTGGGCCACCGATTTTTCTCCATGGAGGATCACTTGGGCGGCCGCAGGCTTGGATACGCGGGAAGGCGCAGGTTTTGAAGGACCATTCAGGTTTGTCCTCTTTGCAGGCGGGTTGGGAGCCTCAGACTGCTTCCTTTTGGTTGGAGCAGGAGCAGGCAAGGTGGAGGCAGGCTTCTTGGCAGGGAGAGCAGCAGGAGCATAAGTGGCGGGCTTGATTGGGTCAGTCTGGGAGCTGGTTTCCTTGCAGGAAGGAGCAGGGCAGGTTTGAGTGCCGCGGCAAGCAGTCTTGGGCTTGTTGGCCTCCTCAATTTCGTCCAACTCTGCGAAGGACTCGAGGGTGTCAGTGAGGTTCTCTACTTCGGTAGCGAGGGCCTTGATCATTTCAGTCCGCGAGGCGATGTAACGGATCAGATCTTCATGCAGGGATTTCAGGGCAGGATGGCCAATGGAGCTCAGGATGCTGCAGTTGCGTGAGATCACCATCTCATCTTCCCTCTCCAGGTCGGCGACGTTCACGATGGGCTTGTAGGCCTTCTTTTTCTTCTTGGCAGGATTCATGTCAAGAGCAGGCAAGAACTAACCACTAGAACAAATATATATGATATACGAGTGACACAACGACCAAAAAAAAAATTGGTCATTAAGGCATCCTGAAAAATCATGAAACGGGTAGTTAAGTCCAGAATTGCGTGAGAACGCTACACAATGTGAAAAAATAGTACAAATGTAATATTGTACTTGGATAAGGTGCAAAAATTAAGAAAAAGGCATCTCCTTATCGTGCAACTGAAAGTTGCTAATGGCTTGCGCCATCTATCGGAATAAATATAAACTATTCTCGTTGATTTTTAATTATTTAAAAAGCAGATTTTGATTTCAATATTTTAAAGCATATTTTTTACTTCTAATGAAGACTTTTTTTTGTTTGTGTGTATATTAACAGATCTGCTCTCTTAAGAAGCACATTTAAAAGTTTATTATTGACATTTAATGAGATAAACAAATATCAATATTTATAGTTTTCATAATGTCTAATATTTTAGGATTTAAAAACTGAATTTTGAATTTTAACAACGGCATATAACAGAATAATATTGACGTTTAAATGCTTGAAAATTATATTTATTGTTTAAAAAAAAATTATTTTTTTCCCAAAATAAAAATATGACGCTCATTGATTAACAATATTTTTAAGTTTAAAAAAAAATTGGGATTTAAATATTTTATTATTAACATTATTGTAATCATGAAACGGGTAGTTAAGGCCAGAATTGCGTGAGACCGCGACACAATGTGAAAAAATAGTACAAATGTAATATTGTACTGGGAAAAGGTGCATAATTATGAAAAAAGGCATCTCCTTATCGTGCAACTGAAAGTTGCTGATGGCTTGCGCCATCTATCGGAATTAATATCAACTATTCTCGTTGATTTTTAATTATTCCAGAATTGGCCAAATACCCATTCTTGATTAATCAAGAAAAGCTAACCACGGACGCGTTTCGGGCTGTTGGCCCTCATCAGCGTGGTGCAAGCTGTACCTTAACGACCAAAAAACTGGTCACTCAAGGCATCCTGAAAAATCATGAATTGCGTGAGACCGCGACACAATGTGAAAATGCCCGTCCACATAGGGCTGGTGTGGTCGACACTTTTCTCCAAAACCATGCAATTGCTCGGATGAATTGGCCAGCTCGATCCCCAGACCTAAATCCCATTGAGCATGTACGGGATAACCTAGGACGGCGGATCTCTTCCCTCCCCAACCCCGTCCTAGAAACACTCATGAGCTAGAAACAGCCTTAACACAAGAGTGGGCGTTGATTCCACAGGAGCTGATAAACTCCCTAATTCTTAGTATGGGTCACCGATGTAGAGACTGTCTATCAGTTAAAGGCGATCACACCCCATATTAACAACAATATCCAAGATATTTATGCACTGACTGCAAGAAGATCATTGCTTGACCGGCTAATTTGCATAAAATACGTGTTAGAATTAATTGATTTCGGGTATTCTAATCAATAATGAAATAATAAATTTGTATATAAAGTTTCATTGATAAATGTTCAATAAAATTTGAAATAAATGAAAAAAATATGTTGTTCATTTAATTTTGAGGACCAGTGTATTTAATAATGTTTTTAGGCTATATATTCAAAAAAATAAATTCATTTTAATTTTTTGAAATACACAATGATATTTACCAATATCCGAACCTCTCTGTCTGACAGGGAAAGCATTTGGAATTTTTGTTTTTTAACTCAGCGAAAATGTTTAGTAACAGATAATGCCAAGCCGTCGTCTGACGAGGCAGTTCCAGCAGACAGACGAGAGGTATGGTGATTGGACTCAGAAGGGCAGGTTGGTCTATAAGTCAAATCTCTAAGGACGTACATACATCTCGACGCATACACAGTGAACTAGCTATGGCGAAGATGGCTGGAACAAGAAAATGTGGCACGATTGAGGAGTGATGCCTTGCTGCACGATGGGTACTGGTGCGGCCGGAGTGACGTCAGCACGTGTGGAATGATGCATCCGCCGGATAACGTTGGCAGCCCCACAGTAAACTTCTGTTGCCATTTTACAGGATCTGCAGCACGCTCTAATTTTCTCATATCGACCAGAACCATTATGCACAGATTGGTTGCCGGCGACCTACACTCATGGCGTCCGTTAAGAAGACTGTCATTGATCCAATAGCACAGACACCTCCTTTGCAATTTTGTCTGGATAGAGCCACATGAACAGCATAATGGAATAGGGTAATGTTCTTATATGAACCTCGTTTCTGCTTTAGTAATGACATTCATCGAGTGAGAGTTTGGCGTCCTAGTGACAGGTTCAATTCGGCCGTATCTATGAAACTCCGCACTTCACGACAACGTGGCATTAAGGTAAGGAAGCCATCGCCAATGATAGCAGATCACCTCTTATTCGTATTGAGGGAACTATGACGGTCCAACGATACGTTGATGACGTGCTGCGGCCGGTGACGCTACCCTTCTCAAGGGATACCAAATGTCATTTTCCAGCCATGATAACGCCCGACCTCACACACAGCATATGCATCAGCTCGGTGCTTCCATGGCCACCAAGCCCCACCTAATCTCTCACCTATAGAACACGTCTGGGACCTAATTGGACGTCGTTTTCGTGCGCTGCCACAGCCGCGTTCATAAGATGAACTGTGGCTAATGGTTGACAGGGATTGGGTAGCTATCCCTCAGGACACCATCCTCCGCACGCTCATTGAGTCAGTACCAAGACGTGTTACTGACTACATAGCCACCCGTGGTGGTCCCACAACATATTGAGTTGACGGCGATGTCGCCCAGTGAATATTTTGAAACTATGTTAAGTGGTTGGGAGTTAGGATAAAATTTTTCATGGCTGTGATTTCAAGCCTAAATTGTGGGAATCTAATCTGTTGATGAGGAATTCGGATTTTTATTAGTAGGGAAATGCCATCTATGGGTGATATATGTCGTTCTATCAGTTCTCACTCAGAGCACAAAGGATTATGTATAGATGCACTGCAAGTACGTTGCCCAATTCACCAAATTTACTCAAACCATCAATTCCATAAAAGGTTCAAGAGAACATATACAGAAAAGGGCAACAAGCAAAATATTATTATGGAAGAAAATCCAAGGATCTACCAAATTTAGACGTAGGATAATAAATTTATGTTAGAACAAACAACACAACACGATTATGTTCAAGAGGTGACATTAAAAAAAGACACGCAATTTAAGACTATTTGATGTAAATATTTAAGGCAAAGACAATATAGATTCAAATAATTCCTGGATTAAAAACAAAAACAACCATCTTTTTAACTCAGCGAAAATGTTTAGTAACAGATAATGCCAAGCCGTCGTCTGACGAGGCAGTTCCAGCAGACTCAGAAGGGCAGGTTGGTCTATAAGTCAAATCTCTAAGGACGTACATACATCTCGACGCATACACAGTGAACTAGCTATACTTGAAAGAGATTTCAAGAAGAGACTGTGTCAAATTACCTACCATCTATATCACGTACTACGGAAGACGAAATTACGGAAGGTACTAGAATAGCAACTCCCAACACACAGTTTGACAATTCCAAGGTACCAAAGTCATCAAAAACAGATATTAAAACAAGATCGGATAGACAGGTAGAGAGAGAATAATAAGAGAGAGCTGACAAATAGATTCACAAAATGTGAAAAAAAAAAGAGAAAATGTGTGCTAGATGAAACATTATTAAAATAATAATGAAATGTGGAATTGTACATAAATATCATAGTAAATTGTATGAAAAATCTCAATTCATGACTGGTTCAAACAAATAATAAATGTTTCTTCCCGTAGTGGAATGAATTTTCTCTGCCTTGGTCTTTGAAGTTTATATAATGTGTTGTTCTTTTCCATCTTTAATTTGTACCAGTGCTGCCCCGCTTGCGTCAGTATGTAGGCCGGGTTGTAGGTTTCGTGTGTTGACAAAATTTCTACCGGTTCAGAATAGGCACCCTTTCATAGTCAGGAATGATTCGTGTTTGTAATGACAAGCAAATTTTAAATTCTTTTAAAGCAATTCATGCAAAGTGGTGGCTTCCTCAAAACTATTTTTGACGAAAATGAGGTAATATGATCACAATCCCCCAATAAAGCGTCTGACGTCATTCGTAGATCTTGGAATAAGTAACCTTGAGAAGGCTCTAATATTTTCTGGATCGTGGTAGATGCCTTCGACGTGCCCAAAGTTTCTGATTTGCCCCGAATAAACAATTCTTGGCGTCTAAGAGTAGATCTGCTTTGTTAAAACACTCCAAAATGATATTCAGTCCTCTGAAGTGCTACTGAAATGTTTTGGTGTGTGTCACGATGTCAAATATAACAGAGGTAGATTGTCCCCATTATTCCTTTCAAGTTGTCCATCATTCGCTCGAATTCCGCTGGAGGGTTACGTAAGACCTAGGGCCTAACTTGGAATTCGTATAGTCTGTTCAGCGTAATAAACACAATGTTTTTGCCTTGTTCTATCATTTACTTCGAGAGAGAGAGAGAGTGAGAGATTTTTTAATATCTATACCAGAGGTCTATAGATAAAAAATAAAACATGCTCCCTTTAACGAATTAAGTGCATCGTCAATTCGAGGGAGAGAGTAGATGTTCTTCTTTGGAAAATCTAGCTCATCCGTCAAAGCAGCTAGATTGGAAATTATTATGTAACAGAAATATCAGTCTTTGATATTTCACTATTATCAAGCGAACCACTTTCGAAGTTAAGAATAACATAGGAGCTGCCATCCTAAAATTGCCACATGTGTAAGCGGAATTCATTTTAAAATGTTGTAGAAGTTGATTCTATCAAGTCCCTGAACAATATGGGGTAGTCTGGGTGATCACATGGACCCTAATGTGTGAAAGGGCAGACAACATGGAACAATGACAAATGCGAACCCCGCAGAACGACATTGCGCAATCAATTTAACGAATTGGGGTGTATGACGCAACATCCTTTTTCCCGCGTACTCTTGGCGTTGCCTGGAGCTACGTCGGTTAGATCCCACGATGAGCATATCGAACATAGGTGCACCCGAATATAAGACATCGCTACACATCGGTTATATCTATGAGACGCACCTCCGATAAGTTGATAAGACAGTTTGAATTTCAAAGGCGTGTCTATCTTGCCGTCCTATAACTTGGAAACTCGGGAGAAATAACATATCAATGACAAGACAATGTCAGTCGTATTGTCGCACTCAGATTTCGGACTTTTCCTTAATTAGAGATTTCTTTGCGACCGATTATTAAAATCCTAGAGGTGAGAGAAATCGTTGAGAAGACCACCTCACTGCTTGGAAGAGTCACTGCGGTGACTATTTCCAAATGCCTAATATACACTGGTCCTTAACCTTAGTTCAAATGCATTTTAAAAGGGAGGGGTGTCATTAGAGAACTGATGAGATACCAAATACAAATAAATGCAGAAACCACATTTCGAATTTTGAAACCTTTTTATATTATACAGGGGCTATACAGACTATCTGTACGATGAAATACTATAGGTATTAATCCATATATTTCTTTTAAAAATTTATTTTGGACATTCCAAATATCATAATATGATACTCTAAGGAATAAATTGAAAATTTAGTAAGGGAGGGATTACAGTTTGGGTTATAGATCAAAATTATACAAGATAAAAATAAGAAATAAGTAATTTAGACGTTGACGCTTCGATTTCAACATTGTTATCATCTCCAGAGTACTATTTTCTCTTTTCTCCTTCAGATTTCAATCAGCTTTCAGGATCCCTTCTTCCAAAAACATCCTCGACTCGTCTGCCAAGATGTCAATATGCCCTGATCCAGTTGACGTATTACTTGCTCGAGTTTTAGATGTTTTGTCTAGTGTCGTGGACTCAGAAATATGTCAACAACTTATTTTCCAATAGGCTCTTCTTATGACTGATACGGCCGCATTTTGCTACTTAATCACGCTCACACATAAAACGTTTGTGTAGATGAAATCTTACTTCAAATATCTTCTCATATCCATAATCAACTCGTTAAATAACGAGGTATTTTAGATATATTTTTAGTGCTTCTCAAATCACTATTTCAATCATAAAGTAACAAGACAAAATCCCAATAAATAGTTTGTGACATATCGGTAACGGCGCTGTTACCATCATCAGAGACAAAAGTACTGCCCTGTAACAACCCTTTAACCGTCACACACAATTTATTAATTAGGATTTGGTCTTGTTATCTTATGTTTCTAATCTGAAATCCAAACAGCTACATGGATTCGTAGATGAGAAAAAACATATAAAATTTTTAATCAATTTTGTATATACATATACAACAATCTTTTGAACTGGGAAAGAGAGGGAAGGAAATTTTGAGAGAATTGCTTTTGTATGTTTGTCTTTTTCTCCTTGACTTTTCTCCTTGTATATAGCCATTTTGTTATGATGTTAGAAATGTATTGACGCAAATATCCCTGAGTTTGGGATATCGCGTTATAGGATGTTAATAAAGTTAACAAGTTAACCTCATACACCATTTCAATATTTTTCTGTTCATATTTATTTTTATTTAAATAATTCAGAATTTCAAAAAAAAATCAAGACATTTTTAAACTAATAAAAGGTATAGCTATTTTTGAGAGCTAATATCTAAAAATATTTTGATTAAATAAAATAACATCTTCCAGAATATCATCATGTGTGCTTCCTTCAATGTGTGATGTTTTGGACACCCTATCATATTTCATTAAGAGAGTAGAAAATTGAGGTGAGGATCAAAAAAGACAAGATGTGCTGATTATTTTTCTATTTTGTTACAATAGACAAACATTTCATTATGATAATATTGTGTAACAGTTTGGAGAAAGTAGAATTTTTGTTTCCCAATCTATAAACCAATGAAATTTCTTATGATTGCCACCTGACTCCAATATACCGGTAAATCTATTGATTTCATGTATAAGACGTAATAATGTGAATAGATAGACACAGCAAGATACAATGACCAAAAATGAATTTATCTATTTTCGGAAATGCGCGCATTATATAACTTAACTAATTTAATAAATAAACCTAATTTAATAAATAAAACTATCTTAACTTAACTAAACACAGATGTTAACTGAAGTTATATGTTATCATATAAAAACTTTCAATAAAAATTAATAAATGACTATTAATAAAATACAAATATTCGTTTTTTTTATATATAAATAGCGTGTGTGTCTCCAAATTTCTTTTGATACCTTTGATCAGCCGGTAAAAGAATGACTTTGCTTGAAAGCTTGGTAGTTTGTATCAATAAAAAAGGAAACTACTTTATTGTTAGTTCTTTATTAACATTTTTAAATATAAAACCGTTAATAATATTAACTAAAATATAAAGATTGTCGTGTTTTTCTCTATTTCTTATTAGTAGTCATACCATAGCTTATCTCTATATCCAATGCATACTCTTCTGTAGAAAACAAAGGTCGTATGTGACAGGTGCAAGCAAGCACGCCTAATAATTTCATTTATCATCATAAGATAGATATTGCCTAATAGAGAATATCAAGTTGAACAAAGTATTCATAATCAAGTCATCATTGTCGGCCTTATTCATGAATTCATGCAACAACGGGATTGTCTCTGGGGGGCCAATTGACTTGTCACAGGCGCACCTCCCCACTCCCTGGGTGGCCCTCTCCGACAATTAATTTTTTGCTCCTGAATAATTTGAGAGTCACAATCAATTATATATATAAGCCAGGGCGTGGATTGCCTTACATTTTTGCACTATAAGATTCTTTCTCCTAGCTCACACTTGCAATTATTTTAATACTCCCCTTTATTTCTCAATAATTATTATTCGGCTACTGTTTCAGATGGTAACTGGATTTAGGTTAACCGTTTTTTCAGCCTTTGCCTTCGAAGGCCTCTTTAATAAGTTCCATGTGAACATTATTCGGAAATCTGGAAGATAGTCCATCTATTCTATGTTACCCGTAATCTGAGGTCCTAGAAATATGGACAGAAAATCAGAGTACTTAGAGATATTTTCAGTAAATTCTAATCTTTATTAATCTAGTTATTTTATAAATTATTATATATTTTAAAAAATAAATTAGAATATATACAGAGAATATATTTTATAGTTTTATAATGCTTTTCTATTGCTATTTTATAATCCACACAATGTGTAGCTTAGATTAGCTAGGTATAGAGATTTACCTGGCTGCATTATTGTCACTGAATATGTTCATTTCTTAACCTAAACAACTGAATTTAAGTGTGAAAAGCCCTTAAGATATTATTTTAGACGCGTATTATTCTTTTAAATTCGTTTCAGTTTATCATAACAGATGGCGTGCTAATGTATCATAAGATATTATTGCAATACTATTTTAATTATCTATTATTATCAAATTCTTGCAAACTTGTGAGAGAGAAGAGTCAAGCGATTTTACATAAAAACTTCCTAGGATATTGAATATATAACTAAGAGTTTAGTATGAGGATCTCAGGTATAATTTCCAAACACATTCCCAAGAATTTAAAGGATCAAGCATATGTTAAATTTAGATAGAATTAAGTCTTGGTGTACTTCCGATTTTTAAATTAAAACGAAGGGAAATATGCCGAGAGATAATTTGATTAAAGAAGATATGACCTTCATTGTGATTCGAAGGACGCTTGGTATTGAGTAGGGGGGGGGGAGCTTGGATATAAAATAATAATTAAGAATAAATATTTTATTTATGAAATAAATTTAGTGTGTGTGAGAGAAAAATTGCGGGAATAATTATAATTATGTGATGAAATTAAGACTAATTTATTCTGGTAAACGTTAAAGAGAAATGTAATAGGACCACCAACATCAATTTACATTGAGAGACCCCAAGAGTCACTCAAATGTATCCATTAAAGGGTGAGTAAGTGTTAAAAAAGAGATAACAAAGAGGCCCCCACGGGGGCTGTGCTATTTTGATCCAATATATGAAAGGAAGTATTAACCCGCTCTAATTTAGCCAGCCAATTGCCAATTATTATCATTACCGAATTAGAGCGGGTTAGCGCACTTCCCCTCATTTTCTAATAGTTTTATTTGAAGGTCTCTTGCCCCTCTTCTCCATGTCTGAGTTCCAGAATGGATCATTCAAGTATCAATTTACATAACCTTATCCATGAAATATTCTACCTCTTTGGTATAGAGAATTCCGATATACCATCCTAGCATTCAGTTAAAGAGCTAGAGCTCCTTGATGTTCTTTAGAGGATTTCATCCGAACTCCATTTTCCAAAAAAAATCCTCTTTATTGATTAGAATATTATAATTTTGCGGGTGGAAAATATTTATGTGAAAAAAAGGAATTTCTTCTGTTTGTAAATATATCAAAATAAAATATGCATTTTGTTCATAAATACTTCTCGCAGAAAACAGAAATTCAAATGAAAGAATATTTTTTGTTAGAGATTTGAGGGCCGATTTTCTAACTCCTTCCGTAGAATGTTATGAAATCGAGGCCGCCCTTGTGCTAATGAAGACCATGACCAGGAACCATGGTATGCAGGTTGGTTTCCTGTCCAAACTTGTCAAAGCATGTGTTGTGGCCAACTCTTTTTTCCCATCTGAATCCATGTGTGTGTTGTGCGCATTCTGAAAAGAGATCATAATTACAATCCAATGTTTCGGTGCATTTTAAATGAGGGAAGTGCCCTTTTCGAAAATGACCGAAACGAATGTTTCTTTTAAGGATCTTTCTTTAAGGATCTTTGAATACTTTTTTGAAAGGAGAAAATCTCGTCAAGTGGATTAGTGTTTTTCTAATAATGCCTTTTTCGAAGTTAACAAATTATATCTATATTCAATTTTAGAGTAAATTCCATTGGCATATTCAACGAAGTCGAATGTAGTTTTAAATAATAGTTGAGATCTTCGGTTCTAATAAACCCGGTTAGCAATTTGTTTTTACACTTTCACATGCCAATGGATAGTGCGATACCTAGACCGAAGTCTGTACGCCGACGTATGAATGTTATGTACAGACAGGTACAACTTCCATTGCAGCTTCAACACGATTCCACATTTCATTAACAGTAATGATTGGGGTGTGGTGACGAGCCAATCGCTCTGTAACCATTGACCAGACGTTTTATATTGGTGACAGATCAGGAGAACTTGCTGGCCAGGGCAGCAGCCGAACATATTCTGTATGTAGGAAGATCCGTACAATACAGACAGTATGCAGTATTGAATTATCATGATGAAACGTAGCGTTTCCTTGGCCTCGAATAAAGGGTACTTGCCATGGGTCTTAGCACATTATAAATGTAACGGAGACTGTTCAAAGTGCTGTGATGGGAACAAGAGGTGCCCGAGAAGGGAATCCAATTGCACCCCATACCATCACTCCAAGTGATGGGCTAGTAATGACGATGTCGAATGCACGCTGGCAACATGCCTTCTCCACAATGGCGCCAAACACGGATGTGTCCATCATGGTGCGCGGCAAACAGAATCTAATTTCGTCCAAGTTCGTCGTTGATCACATCAATGAAGGCGCTCTTCTCTGTGATGTAGCGCCAAGGATACTCGAAGCCATGGTCGCCGAGCTGACAGTCCAAGCTACTGCAAATTTCGAACTGTTTGTGCCGACAGACTCAGGGTTCTTGACGTGACTACACGATCCATTAAGGCCATGCTGTTAACGTGACTGTCTTATCGGCTGTTAGTGATAGTGGGCTGCTGAGATTCAGTACGTCGTTCCGTATGATCGTCCTGAACACGCCGAGTTTATATTCTGCTAACAGTAATGGAATCTCGATCGACGTGAACAGCAATACTGAGGTACGATAAACCGCGATCCCGGTAGGCTGCACACACAATTCTATCTCTATCAAACTCAAAAACGTGTAAGGTAATCATTACTTACTTCTCCTTCTTACAATCGCCATCACGACAATTTTTTTACAACGAAGCAACGTTTCAAATGAAATTTATGTATAAGAAAGCTACTGTATAATTTATTCTTTTCAATACATTGTAAGTGTCGCTACCTATTATGCATAAATACGGAGAACGTATGATTATTTGCATATAGGCAGCATCTTCTTCCTATCGTATAAATTTCACGTCTGTAGCGTGTTGCCTTCTTGTTGTATCAATTTTAATGGCCAGTAGTGTAGTATACCGGCTTATGCGAGGCAAATATGATAGAACATTTTAAAGGAATTTGCAAAAAAGAAAAAAAAAAAAAGACCAAATGTGCATTGTTTCTTTTTTTTTTTCCCCGTGTGAATGATAGATTTAATGAGAGAAAATAGGCTTTCTCATCAAGAGGAAAAGTATAGACTAACATAACCCTATAAAAAATTCTGTAACGTGCTAAGTAAAATTATTTTCACATAAACATATGTAATACAGGATTCCGGGAGGATGGTATTTATGTACTGAATGGGTCATCTCTCCCTTTAAAATATTCAAGTTGACATTTGTGTGGATTTGCCAAAGCTGGTGTTGTGGCACATTTTTTATCACCACTTTTACGGGTTCTGTACCTAAAATTATGTGTATGTTATATAAATTTCTGGAGAAGGCTTTATCTCTTCAGAGATATATATTTTTGATTATTTTTTTTATAAGCGAATTAAAATATAAAAAAAAACTGATGCGAAAAGTGAACTCAAATAACATTTTTTCAAGACTATTATATAAATATACATTTAAAAATGATTTAGAAGATAGTTATAATAATTTTTGGTGTAGAGAGCTGATCATTTAACTTGTTCTCTAAATGTCGCGGGCATCAATCAGCTATCAATCATGGCAGGACGGACATATCAGAAGGTGGGAGAGGCTGATAATAGATTCATGGGAAAGTCATCCGGTTTACAAAGGAATCTTTTATTTGTGGCCAGGAGAGATACAAAAGGGGCGCGTAAATCACTCGAGGGACAAATTGGGCGAAGATAAAGGGTTTGATTTATAGACAGCGAGATTATCTCTCGGCCGTATTTTACAATTCTCTATCTCGAAGTCGCTTATTTATAAAGGAAATATCCTTTCAACAAGAACGGTGATTAAGCGAACTTTAATGACTTGATCTGTAAGCCTCATTTTCCTATTGGCTTCGGTCAGTATCACATCGCAGTAAAACATTGCGATAAGGTTAGTTAGATGTTTCTGTCGCAAATTGTCGTGATAGGATTGTTTGGATAGGTAGTCGCTCAAACATTTTATTTCTATATTAGAGGATTAATGTCCTTGCATACCAATATATTTAGATATCGTGAACATGTTCCGAATTTTATAAAATTTGCAATAGCGTGTAAAATAGACATTCAATGCCATTATTTATATTTTATGTTGAAAACTGTCATGTAGGTTGACTATTGTATCCGGAAATAGAATCCTTTCTTCAAATATATTAATTCTATCATGACAATATATAAGCTATAGCTATTTGTTGGTACAAAGCATCACTAAATGACTTTAATAAACAGATTTTTCACCCGCGTATATGTTCTCGCTTCAATCTATTTTATATTTTATTGACATATCGGACGCGATATCCCAGCTCGGGATGCTTGCGCCTTAATACATTTTAGTAGATTATATACAATTCATTTTATACAATTTAATAACCGGACTAAAAACTTAATTGAAACTTAAACGATGGTATTCTAAAACAGAAGAGAAAATCTAAAATGGATTATTTTAGCAACCTATATACAATTCATTATATATAACTCAATAACCAGACTAAAAACACAATTAAAACTGAAACGATGGTTTTCTCAAACAGAAGAGAAAATCTAAAATGAATTTACAAAAATTATTGAATTTTACATAAGTTTCTTTGTTATATACAAATTCTCAAATTTCTTCGATGGGATAAAAATGATTACTTCTGTAGCTGTGAATTAAAGGATATTTTTTTGTAAATTGGATCACATTTAAGTATCAATCGAAAAGTTGAGCAATGAAAGCTGTGATTCTATTGTTCTGAACAAATGAATAAGTATCAAACAAATGTTACAGGTTTCTGTAGATGTGTTTCTTTATCTGTGGCATTTGTTTGATTAATACCCAGCATATTTAAATCAATTGAAAATGAATAATTATGTGTACACTAAATTATTTTTTAAAGTTTAAGATAAATAAATTACGATAAATATTATATGCGATAATATTTTCGCAGTAAAAGTTTTTTTTTTTGTTAAATTTAATCGCGAGTTTTTTCATGCTGTCGCTCTTTAACAACCAAAAACAGAGTTCCAGCATAATATATATAACATTAAATAATAAACATCTATCTGGGGGAGGCATATCTCTATATAGTATTTGTAATATATAATATGTTTATATGGTTTTGACCAAGGACTTGGTTGTTGTTGTGTGATGTAATCAATATATAGCGCGAGGCATTCATGTTTTTAGTTCTTATGATAATTCTGTGTGTAATAATAAAATATTATGCAAATATATAACAGTAGCATACAATCTCTTTTAATAGAAACTACACTACCTAAGATTATTGAATATTAGGTAGAAGAGTACACATAACAATATTTATTTTAAAAATTCAATATTTCGATTAGGCTGTTCGCCCATCTTCTGGGATTTAACTCTCGAGAGTATAATGGATTTCTCTATTTGCATATTATACGATTATAAAACACTATATAACATAAGTTACAGGAGGATTGAATTCATGTACTAAAAGAGGCATATATCTTTTAAAATTTGATTGAAACAAGGCATCACACAAACAAGTTCATCACCCCAATGCAGAACATAATGATTGTGATAAAGAATGTGGCACAACACTATTTTGGGAAATTCAGACAAAAGCCAACCTGCATAGTGTTGTTTCAGTACAGGGAGGGTGGTTTCGATTTTATAACATCCTACGGAATAAGTTCCGAGATCGACCAAATTTTCCAAAAAAGGTGTTTAAGTTGGTGATGTGGCAAGGCCAGTTTTCAGGTCAGAATAGAATATAAACTTAGAGAGGATGGTATTCATCTACCAATGGTGATGTTGCACATTTATCACGTTTCGTACTGAGGTGATGAAAATATAATTGTTTTAATGCATCTATGAAGAGAGAGGTCCTTTTGATGTATATATACATGCATACACCAAAGCACCTCTCTTCCTTCACTATATATATTTATATATGTGAAAAAATAATATATATATATATAAATCAATGTTTGTATGTTTGTTTGTATGTCCGGTATACAAATTCGCAGTAGTTCACTAATTCAAACCAAAATTTCCATACATAGGTAAAAAAAATACGGGGAAGACGATAGGCTATTTTAAAAAATATATAAATCTATTATTAAAACTATATATTCAAATTATTCTACTTAGCTCACGAACAGCGCCCTCTATCAAAGATTAGATTAAATTATGCTGATGCAAACCAATAGATAATGCTAATAACAAACAATTATTTTTAAAAAATCTTATCTAAATATATATCACTCGGGTAGATATGCACACGGGTCAATCTCGGGGCGAAGCCCGGGTCACCCGTCTAGTAAAAAATAAAAAGGTCAGGTGTTGATATTAAAAATAAAAAAGGCATATCTTTACCATTATTAATATATTTATATATATAAAAGGCATTTCCTGACCGTCACATGAACATTTTAGATGGCAGTGTACTTTCTTGTGGAACAAAATTGAGCTAAACGTTTATTTAAGTTAGTTTCATAATATTTTTCCACTCCATTTTTTATAAATCAAGAAAATCCAACCACGAATGCGTTTTGGGCTGTTGGCCCTTGTCAGAGTGGTGTAAACTGTTCCCCAAAGAACAAAAATTTGTTCCAAGGGGCTTCTTGATTTCTCATGCGTGTACAATTTATTAATGGTTTACATATTCATTTATGAAAGACACCATATTTAAATCTCATATATAAAACAATCATAAATAAAAGAGACTCGGGCAATTAGTATTTCTTAAATTAATACCCTTTTGTAGAAAATATCTTCTCTTAAAATTAAGTGTTAGATCTGAGAACAGCCATCGATATAATCTACGATATAATTTCGTGTTTTGGGATTCTATTGAAGAGGAGGGATCATGTTGAGTTATGGCAAATGAGAAAACGGGACGATCAATTGGTTTTGGCCATGGTGCGAGATGGCCGCGACTTGCGTGGGCGCAGGTACAAGAGCACGATTGAATTGGTGATGAGAAAAGCGTAAAATTGATGCTCCTCCCGCCAAAGGAAATCCTGAGAGGTAATGTTTTCCATCAAAATGTGATGCCTTCATACAGAACCTTTGTTCGCAATCAGGCACACCATCAGATATTGGCGATCACAGCAATCTTTCCATTCTAAATTTGATTTTCTTGGTATATACAGATTGAAAAAGCATGCAGAGTGTTATAATCATTATTAATTTCTTTGGTAATTAATTTTTTTGCAAATAAATCCTCTCTCATAAATATTTTTTTCCATTTAATAAAATATAAAAGCGCGTAGTTAACAAAATATTATCTTATTTGTAAAAACTTGTTCGGGATAGTGTAATATCTTGATGATTATTTACTTACTCCTTCCGTCTCAGCGATGACAGCATCACAAGTACAGAAAAACAGGAGCTGGCAGAAATTGGACTAATAACACGAAATTTTCTTCTCAATACAATATCACAATTCACTATTTATCACCCTAGTAAATACTTTACTAGAGATGATAATAAATGAGCCACAACACCAGGTTTGGCAAATTCAGACGAAAAGCCACCTGTATTCTGTGGTTTAGGGGGCTTTGGCTCTCATCAGTACAGGGGCGGCTTCGATTTCATAATTTCTCGTAAGATGTTATTAAATCGAAACCGCATTGTATTGATGAGAGCCAAAGCCCGAAATCATGGTATACAGGTGGCTTTTTGTCCGAACTTTTCCAAAACTGGTGTTGTGGCTCATTCTATTTCAGCACTAGTAAAGTTCTATTTCAGCACTAGTAAAGTTCTATTTCAGCACTAGTAAAGTTCTATTTCAGCACTAGTAAAGTTTCTTACAAGGGTGAAAAACAGTACATCGTTCTGATGCATAATCAAAGGGAGAGGTCCCTCTTTTTAGGTACATATATTTCGAAATACCAATATTTAATAATATGAACACAATAATAATTTAATGAAAATTGCTTTTAGCTGATTAAATATTTTTTAGACATTCTGTTTGGCATTTTTTCGGCTGAAGCCAACTCGGCACTGCCAAGTTAGTCGATGCCAGGTCGCGACGACAGGACCATGAATAATGCAGAGTCATAAAAGTCGGGTACCAGGCGTTATGGTTTGGATTCCACCCCCGCGTCCTTTCAAATACGCATATTTTAACAAATCTCCCTTACATGAATGGAATTTGGTGTACACATTCGGTGAAATTTATTAGTAACTCGCTGAGAATGACCTGGCTTTACATGTCGTCTACTCGACTGAATGTTTCCCCAATGAATATGGCTTTTTCAAATGTTAATTACTTTATAATACAATATAATGCGGCTTATGATTGTAGAACGAAATTTGAAAATTATCCCGCATGTGTTTCTTTTGAACGAAAAATCGATATTTATTTTAATGAAAAATAGCGATTATTTTTAACCTTCCCTGGATATTCCCATCCCTGGACACTTTATTTTTCCGTTTATCATTACTCTTCACAATTCATCCTTTCATACTTCATCCCTAAGGTTATAAATAATCGTTATTTCTAATTAAAATAAATTTCGATTTTTCGTTCAAAAGAAACACATGCGGGATAATTTTCAAATTTCGTTAATTACTTTGTTTGTAAAAATATACGGCTACCTCTCTCTCAACCAATTTTTCCTTCAGCTCTCGACATTTCAGTGTCTCTGTCACTCTCCTAATATAATCATTCCTCTGAGAAGAGCGAGTTACTGAAACACCGGGAACAAAGTGAAAAATTGGTTGAGATGTAGCCATATATTTTCCAAACAAACTTCAAACCAACAAATGATCTTTAAAATGAATTAATTATCATTATTATATATTATTAAATTAAATTTAATTGCCATCTATCGTTAAAATTTTACACAAATAAATTTACTGGCAATGCATTTCTTTTAAATATCATCAAATATTATCTCTACAGACCTTACTGCAATGATATGAGTTATTGAATGAGAGGGATTGGCTCATCAGTAGTGAACCCTCTCAGCGGTTTCGCCAAATTAATCTCTAGACCGCTCTACTATTGTATTGGATTGGTTTGGAGTATACCCTGTATTTTCTATGGAAGGCAGCTTAGGGGTGTTTATGAACAATGGACATAAGCTTATAGATCTGTCGAGGTACATACATATAATTTCAAGGTAGCTCTTCCGCAAAATATGTTTTCATAACCAATATATATTAGTAAATTAAATTTAATTGCCATCTATCTACTTATATATTTGCCTTATTCTGTCTGTTTGTTTGTCTGTTTGTCTGAAGCTCACGGATAGAATGCGCGCCCATTGGCTGCCAGCAAACACGTGACCTCCCTGCCCGCCCCCCTCTAGACAACCCTGTTATCAGCTGTGTGATACATACACCTGTCTATAGCGGCCATTCTAGACAACCCTGTTATCAGCAGTGTGTTACATCCACCTGTCTATACAGACCACCCTGTCTATAGCGGTCACTTTAGGCAACCCTGTTATCAGCAGTGTGATACATACACCTGTCTATACAGACCACCCTGTCTATAGCGACCACTCTAGACAACCCTGTTATCAGCTGTGTGATACATCCACCTGTCTATACAGACCACCCTGTCTATAGCGACCACTCTAGACAACCCTGTTATCAGCTGTGTGTTACATCCACCTGTCTATACAGACCACCTGTATATAGCGGCCATTCTAGAAAACCCTGTTATCAGCTGTGTGATACATACACCTGTCTATAGCGGCCACTCTAGACAACCCTGTTATCAGCTGTGTGATACATCCACCTGTCTATACAGACCACCCTGTCTATAGCGGTCACTTTAGGCAACCCTGTTATCATCAGTTTGTTACATTCACCTGTCTATACAGACCACCCTGTCTATAGCGACCACCCTAGACAACCCTGTTATCAGCTGTGTGATACATCCACCTGTCTATACAGACCACCCTGTCTATAGCGGTCACCTTAGGCAACCCTGTTATCAGCAGTGTGATACATACACCTGTCTATACAGACCACCCTGTCTATAGCGACCACTCTACAGCTGTGTGATACATCCACCTGTCTATACAGACCACCCTGTCTATAGCGACCACTCTAGACAACCCTGTTATCAGCAGTGTGATACATACACCTGTCTATACAGACCACCCTGTCTATAGCGGCCACCCTAGACAACCCTGTTATCGGCTGTGTGATACATACACCTGTCTATAGCGGCCACTCTAGACAACCCTGTTATCAGTTGTGTGATACATCCACCTGTCTATACAGACCACCCTGTCTATAGCGGTCACTTTAGGCAACCTTGTTATCATCAGTGTGTTACAATCACCTGTCTATACAGACCACCCTGTCTATAGCGGTCACTCCAGGCAACCCTGTTATCAGCAGTGTGATACATACACCTGTCTATACAGACCACCCTGTCTATAGCGACCACCCAAGACAACGTGTTTAAAATATATTCGCACTCGGGTAAACCCCGGGCGTTGCCCGGGCCATTCGTCTAGTCGTTAACATTTTACACAAATAAATTTAAAAATAAATAATTATATATTATATTATACTATTTTTATTATTATTAAAATAGCAGTGGAGAGAGTGATGGTGATATAGAAATACATTAATATATTATCGATATCAAAATTCGAAACTATTATAGACGCGTATGATTTTTTAAATATAAACAATTTCTACTGTCCTTATTGCAATGAAAAAATTAATGGGAGGGCCTGGCTCATCAGTGGTGAACCCTCTCAGCGGTTTCGCCAGTTTAATCTGCCATACCGCTGTTATATTACATTTTTGGAACTTTTTGGAGCCAGGCCTTCCCATTAATTTTTCCATTGCAGTAAGGACAGTAGAAATTGTTTATTTTTAAAAAGAACCATACCCGTATATAATAGTTTCGAATTTTGATAACAGATGGCGCGCTAATGCATCATAATATTATCGATATCACATCATCTCATGGAAATATATATATTTTTATGATTTTTAAAATATCCAAAGTGTTAATTTTAATGTGCATGAACCTTCACAGAAAGATGGACAACGATATAGTGAAGATGTCAAACTGATTGTTTAAGTAAATAGAGTTTTCGGTAGACTAAAAAAACGGCTTCCACATATATTGTCAAATTATATTGACAAACATTTTCAGTTTTTTTTTTTTCTGATCAGTTTTTTAGCGGGAAGAATGTTGCCTTCGTTTGTTAGTGAACCAATCTCTCACGCCTTCTCATTGGACGAATGTGGCCATGTCTGTATATAAGAGGAGACTAAGGGAATGCCAGGGACCCAGAGCGTGGAGAATTGGTGTGGAGACACTTAAAGTGTTTTTCTACGTGGTTTTTCCGTGTCTGGCTGTTCTCTTCGCATCCCTGTGTCATCCGAGTCCGATCCCTGCCAACGCTACAATAAAGCTAAGTACTGTTTTATTTTATTTAACAAATCGTGAGTTGTTTTTATCTCCTTTTGGTTGTTAGTGTTGTACTCTTGAGTGTACGTTTTTCTGTGTATTAAGTTACTCCTACGGTAGGCCCTAGTATATTGTTTTTTTTTTTTTTTTTGTGATAATCCGCAAAAGTAGTAACTTTTGTCATTGGAGATTATTGCTTTATATTAATAGAGATACTGCGTCTAATAATCCGTGAAATGTTGTACCTGTGTTCTCTGCTTATAATCTGGATGGATTCTTATTTGGTCATTGAGGTACACTCTTCATCACTGATAGTACAATTAGCCTAAAACGGGGAACGTGGTTTTCTTGATAAATTAAGAAATGTTGGCAAATATTCTTGGATAAATCTTCATGAATGTTTATTGTTTATGTTTATTTCGATATATTGCTCAAACTCTTAGTAAAGTTTATTTGAATAATCCGATGTTTTTTAAAGCACACTTTATAATCAGCATAAGATATAGACACTCAAGTTAGAACAAAAAGCGAATTAAATCCTATATTTGAAAAATAAGTAAATACAATTAATATTGATGGAAATTTTGCCGGGAGGATATTGATCTAAAGAGACAAAGGTCGCCTCTCCCGTCAAAATAGACGTCAAAACTAGACGCCATCTATTGACCGTCACCGCAAACTAGCGGTCTCGGGTCGGTCACCCCGGTCACCGTTGTGGCTTTGTCACCGACCCGAGACCGCTAGTTTGCGGTGACGGTCAATAGATGGAGTCTAGTTTTGACGTCTATTTTGACGGGAGAGGCGACCTTTGTCTCTTTACAATTAATATTGTAGCAAAGTATTTATTATATTTTATGTACAGATTGTTAATTTTTTGATACAAATTCGAAGAACAATATTTAGCACCTTGCCAAATGCTTTATTTTTATTTATTTCTCTCGACGAAGACAAAATAATTTTGTCGAAACGTTGAGAAATAAAAAACTCTAACTGGCCGAAGAGTAGAGTGTCTATTTTTCATATAAATATGAATATCGGCCAGGCAACCTTTATCTTCAGGATATTTATATTTTGCTACTCTGGAAACTTCCCTCATTGCTTAACTTGTATCTTATAAATGTTGATTTGTGTCTTAAATAAATTGCTGTGTCATCCTGAAGTTTGTCTTTCCTGATTTTCTACGTTACTTTATTGTGGCGAAAAATTATTTAATTTTTAATTTAATTTAATTATTAATGAAAATATTTGGAAACAGATTTAATTTAATTATTCAATGAAAATATTTGGAAACAGATTTAATTTAATTATACAATATAAAATAATGATCGAAATATTTATTTGCGTGTTTGCTCAAGATTCTCTAGCTGTAGATAGTTTTGTTGAGTTGTTGATAATTGTTGACTTGTCGTGCTGACGTCATCAATAAATACTTTTACATCTCCAGATATACAAAGACTTAATTTTCTACGTTACAATATAAATTGACGCGCGGCTGCTGATATATAATAATTTATGGAAGTCTATATAATCACATAGAGAATCATTTATGCAGTTCATTTTAGAAATAATCATCGAATATATTCTTTATTTACGAATAATAGAAATGTATTTCACATATTTACCATAAATGTGGAGATGTATTTTAACTCTAAATACTTATCTATAAAGGTAACCTCTCCCGTCAAAATAGACGCTAAACCATAAATGCCATTTATTGACCGTCTCTGTAAACTAAAGGACTCAGGTCAGTGACATAGATATAACAACAGCTTTGGGAAATTCAGAACACCTCCCTCTGTAGACTGGTTTCGGGCTAAAGGCTCTCGTCAGTCTAGGGAGAGTTTTGATTCCATTAGATCCACAAACGATCAAATAATATCTTCAGAATTAAAAAAAAAATCAAGTTAAAACTTCATAAATCTTTTTATAAGCATTTATTGTTCTTTGAAGTTTTGGCAATCCATTGCCGCCCTTTTCGAAATGGGTGGAAAGCTTATTTGTGAAATGTATTGAAATACAGTTAAACCTCTCTATAGCTCCCTCTTGGGACTCACCAAAATAGGGTATTATCGAGAGGGGGTGCTATAGACAGGTCATTTTTAATGTAAATCACATCGTACTACGTATTTAAAATCGGGCGCTATAGAGAGGGAGGCGCTATTTAGAGGGGGCGCTATAGACAGGTTTAACTGTATATCGAAATAAAAATATTTGGCTTGTAAAGTGGCAAGGCCAATATTCTATGGCCAAATATAAATGAAAATTTTGGCGAGTGGATATTGATTTATAAAAATAAAGAACACCTCTATTGTTGCTTTGTTACTTACCCAAGTCCGCTAGTTGGCGGATCCTGTCAATAGATGTGGACTTAGTTTTAGCGTCTATTTGACTGGAAAGATGACCTTTACTTTTATGGATCAATATTCCCTCGGCAAAATTTCCATCTCAAACTACATGGTTATAATTATCGCACAAAATTGGGCGGAAAATTATTGTAACAGTTAGCAACTAGATTGCAACTCCCGCGGGCGATTTGAAGGTAAATTGTGGCGTCAGCCCCCGCGGGAACATCTAGAGAAGTTTCTGTGGAGTTCTTATTGGTTCTGACTTCTTTACTCCCCAGTATGGTTGACAGGATTGCGTTTGAGGAATGTATAAATACATATAACATATAATTTAAAGATTTATTTTGGATCGAAATAAGATAAAACTGCAGTCGCGTGGAGATGTCACGAGGCTAATCAAAAAAACAATGATACCTGAATGAAGATAGGCGTACACCCTTTCGGAATATTGGATCTTCAAAAACAATAAAATGTTTGTATCATTTTGTTCCAAATTTAGCCATTTAAATCATATATTATTGCATAGTGTTTTTTTCTCTCTCAATAATCAATAGGATATATACATTTTTCTCTTCACCTCTCGGCCTTTTTGGTTAAGATCAAAGTATATCTATATATATAAAAATGAATGTATGTGTGTCTGTTTGTTTGTCCTTTATGCCTGACCAAACCACTCATTGGAACGCCATGAAACTTTGGGAAGTTATTTAGTATAGTACTAGGAAGGTTTCTAGCAAATAAAATTTTTGAAATAACTTTTCGCTTTAAAATAATCAAGATAAATATTCTAATTTATCTGTTATAATTCAACAATCTGCTCTAAATATTGTCATGATGATATGATGATTTTGTAATGTAGAAAATTAGGAAAGACAAAATTCAGGATGACACGGCAATTTATTTGAGACAAGAATAATGATACAATTCCAAGGCAAGATGCTATTCCTTTAACTTCCAATTACCGAGGGAACCAATTAATAATGATTTTATTCAACTTATCGAGTATTTTTCAAGGGACCGGGAAAAAATGTTCACTTTATCGAGAGATTCGTTAGACAAACCTTTACTCGGGTAAAACCCGGGCGAAGCCGGGTACGTCCGCTAGTATTATATATTATGTAGTACATATATATTATAGTATATACACTAACTCAAGGAAGTTGTACCTTTTAGCATGTATATCGGAATTCAGACAATAACTGAAATATGTTTGATACACAGTGACCTTTATTGAAGATACACGAGATAACCAAGTATGAGAAAAAAATTGCTTCTGTCTCCTCCAAAAAAAAGTAATAATAATAATAGACGACTGACGACATCAAAGACTTTCCACTACCTTAAGTTTTGTCTCCATAAGTGTATATTTACACAAGCACTTTATTAAAACCTTTTACTTTATACAAGAATACCCTTAGAGATGAACAAAAGAGAGGAAACTTGAAAGTATATTAAGAGATTCATATGAACATATATTATATATACACGCATATATATACGTAAACCTATTAAGACCACTAGCACTGTACACACGATTCGTCTAGAAAGAAATAGAAGAGGGAAATTAATAAGAAGAGGAATAAAGTAAAAATCACACAGCCCTCTTATTTTGCTCTCTCAGTGGTTCATTATTATCTCTAGCAGAGATGTTTTTTTTCATTATAATCCCTATAGTAAGTAGTAGAGGCCATGATAATCATGATGGGTAATAGTTCGCGACTGATTTTACTGTAAGTGCACCACATGTAAAAATCAGTTCGACTTTCTCAATTCAAGTGTGCCAGAGAGCCTGTTTGTTTACTTGCTCTCACTGAGATTGAGATTGAAACTGATTTATTAATCGTTCATAAAATATTATATAGTTTCAAATTTAAAGTTACAGAAAAAAAAAATATATATGTATATTTACATCAGACATGAGCCTTCTCAGAAGGGACGTCTGGACAATGTCAAATGTTCAAGGCCGCCCTGAGTTCGGAAAGGCCCGTGCTTATAAAGGGGTTTTTGTCCCCAACGTGCTCAATTGCATCGCCGAGGAAATCGAACAGAATTTTCTTGTTTCCATAGGAGAGTTCATCGGGGAATGCTTCTCTGTCAGGGCGGTGTAGAACCGCGGCCACTACTTCATCATCATCAACCTCTTCATAGAGAGGGGCCAGAATAGAGTCAGCGTTTAGCTCTATTGCTCTCACTGATGGGAATGGACTTTTGTAAGAATCGGGGCCATTGGAAAAATGTGTTTTAATTCAGTAAAGGGTTCCTGATGCGGGATTCGATTTCGGGTCGTGGGTGACAAATCGACGGTTCAATCATCCACCGATCTTCCCCGATTTAGACATTCTTATTGATTTAGAATTATTTTTTGAGAAATGTGATATTGTGTGTGTACTGGGACAAGGTGCATAAATTAAGAAAAAATGGCATCTCCTTATCGTGCAACTGAAAGTTGCTGATGGCTTGCACCATCTATCGGAATAAATATAAACTATTCGTTGATTTTTAAAATTTTCCAGAATTGGCCAAATACCCATTCTTGATTAATCAATATAAACAGCCCGAAACGCGTACGTGACTAGCTTTTCTTGATTAATCAAGAATGGGTATTTGGCCAATTCTGGATAATTAAAAAATCAACGAATAGTTGATATTTATTCCGATAGATGGCATAAGCCATCAGCAACTTTCAGTTGCACGATAAAGAGATGCCTTTTTTCTAATCAATTGTTACAGAAATACAATACTTTGTCTAGAGTGTATCTTTCAGAGTTATTGTCTGAATCCCGATATACATGGTAAAAGGTGCAACATCCTTAATTTTTGTCCATGAGTGTAGTTCCAGCATTCTATCTGATGTACCAAACACAACCAATCGTTTCTTTAGATTTCCTGCGTCAACATAGAGTCGTCATTTTTATGGTGCCCATTTGTAGAAAACTGCTTCATTTTTTCCATCAAAGTCATAGAATGCATTAGGTGTGACGTCCTCTGAAAGAGCCACGAGTCGAGGAAAAAACAAAACATAATTAACCAGACGACTTAATGGACAAGTTCCTCCCACTTTTCGAAAAAAAAAAAGTAAACAGAATTACCATAAATTTCTCATTTTAGATAATCGAACCAAAACTCCAACTAAAAGTTGTTGATCAAATTATCTAAATTAACTAAAACACCCTAATTTTTTGCTAACTTTCATTAGCTTTTTAATTTATAGAGAGTAGAATTCATACGGGGTAATTGGGTGCGCTACCTGTTGATAGGAACATCTGAGGCACACAAAGGACAGGAATGGGTCACTCCCCCCCCCCCCCCCCCCACCCCAGGTATGACTTTTTTGTTTCTAATATTATATATATCTGTTATATTTAGAGAAAAGCATATATTGGATTTAGATTTTTAATCTATACTTCCAATATTTCGAGAGGTAACTCGCCTCTCTTTATCGAGGATGTTTGTGTTTTATAATTATTATCCGTAGTACAGTTGGCACAGGTCATGATAAACATGGTGGGAAGTTAGCGACTACTTTTACTGCAAGGGCACCACATGTAAAAAGCAGTTAGATTTTTGAACGTACAAATGTGACAGATCTCTGTTTGGTCACTTTCACTCATTTGTGGGGTTGGGCTTTTGCGAGAATCGGAGATTAAATCCTGAGTCGTGGCACAATGAGCTTCTTTTCATTACTCCCCTCCTTTCCATTAAAAACAGTTTTAGCACATTTATGTGCATTGACCAAACTCACCGATTCATTAAGAATCTTAGCCACTTGGAGGTGGTTTGAGTACAGCCTGAAGCACACTCATAAATAATATTTCGAAATTCTTAAACTTGGTCACCATTTTCAAAATTTAGAATGAGAAAAAGGCTAGTATTTTTTTACTTCGGAAACTTGAAAATACATCGTTTTGTCGATATTTTTGCCGTTATATGGCCCTAGGCTATCTTTTTAACACTTAGTTGCAAGCGAGCCAAATTAACGGGAACCAAATCTCGAAAACATGGTCAGCAGGTGGACATTCTTAATTAGACAAAGCTGATGTTGTGGTTTCGTCACTGACCCAAGTTCGCTTGATTGTAAAGGTGGTCAATAGATGGCGCGGGGCTTACGAATCTATTTCGACATGAGGATTAGCCTTTCTCTTTTAGATCAAAATCCCCCCGGGGACACAATGCTCCATCTACATAAAAACGTTTTGCATTAAAAAATCAATAGGTATTTATGACATTAAAAAACGCATTATCTCTTAAAATTAAGAAGCTCCGGTCCTATAATCCGACCACCTGTATTTTTTCTAATCAATCCATTAGAAAGCTCATATTATATTCAATGAAAAACAAATAATTTTCTCAGAAATATTATTTTCAATCTTTTAACCCGTATTAATAATTAATTGTTGACTTTTTCTCTCTTTCTGTCGGGTGATTTTCACGTACGTGAATAAATGATGGAGGTTTTAATTATTAAAGAGTAGAGAGGAAAGCCATAACGGTGAATATTTGAACACTCTCCGCCAGCCCTTTTACTTATCCGCCTTAGTGGGGCTGGTTACTGAGCTATTTTGGCAGGGATTAATATTTCATCCTCCGTGAAAACAAAATGAAAATGGAGGGATGTAGAAATTAAATATAAAATAAAACCTTTTAACTAATTAGGAAATGGATTTCCAGTTGCTTCTTTGTCGTTTGGAGAAGGAGATCAGATGTCTGTCAACCGAGCCGCTGATTGGTAGTCAATTTTCAATTAGTTTTCTTTAATGGTATTGGTATATATCGATCTAGTATTGCATGTGTGTTTATATCAGATGTTTGTCAACCAAGTCGCTGTTTGGAAGTCACACAATTGGTCAATTAAGTTTCTTTAATGGTATTGGTTTATATCGTTTTGGTATTGTGTGTGTGTTTATGTCAGATGTCTGTCAACCGAGCCGCTTATTGGTAGCCAATTGTTCAATTAGTTTTCTTTAATGGTATTGGTATATATCGTTTTGGTATTGTTTGGGTTTATATCATATGTCTGTCAACCGAATCGCTTATTGGTAGCCAATTGGTCAATTAATTTTCTTTAATGGTACTGGTATATATCGTTACAGTATTGAGTGTATGCGTGTGTGTTTATATCATATGTCTATATATATATCAACCGAGCCGCTGATTGGTAGTCAATTGTTCAATTAGTTTTCTTTAATGGTATTGGTACATCATTTTTGTATTGTGTGTGTTTATATCATATGTCTATATATATATATATCAACCGAGCCGCTGATTGGTAGTCAATTGTTCAATTAGTTTTTTTTTATGGCATTGGTATATAGTTTTAGTATTGTGTTTGTGCTTATATCAGATGTCTATTAACCGAGCCGCTGATTGGAAGTCACACAATTGGTCAATTAATTTCTTTTAATGGTATTGGTATATATCGTTTTGGTATTGTGTGTGTTTATATCAGATGTCTGTCAACCGAGCCGCTGATTGGTAGCCAATTGTTCAATTAGTTTTCTTTAATGGCATTGGTATATATCGTTTTTGTATTGTGTATGTTTATATCAGATGTCTATTAACCGAGCCGCTAATTGGTCAATTAGTTTTCTTTAATGGTATTGTGGTATATTGCTCTATTGTGTGTTCATGTGTTTCAGTTATGTTACTGAGTGAACGGTGTATTTAAAAAATATGTGAAAACAATCACATTTTATATCTTATAATGAAAATTTTGTATTGTGTGTATTCATATAGTTATGTTATTGAGCGAACGGTGAATTTTTAAAAATATAATAAAACAATCACATATCAGATCTTATAATAAAAATTTTGCATTGAAAGGATACCCCTGGGGCCAGATGATTTTTTTTTTCCAATTTCGGCGAATATCAGTCCTTTTCAACAGGATTGAAAACAAACATATTACAGGTATGAAATATTGAGAACTTTTAAATATTTTATATGCTTTCGATATGATCAATTTTCAATTTTTCAAAAAGTTTTTTTCGCTCCTTATGAAGGGTAAAGGATAGTAAACGAAACGTTGGGAAAATGAAGAAATTTCATCTGGATGAGTTGTCTCTCTATTCAATACTAAAGAAACATTAAAAGTTCATGGAGGGGGGAGAAGTCCGACCACACATCCCTGCGGTTCCCCCTGGACCCTTTAAATATTCGACCAAATTCTGTTTCGTTTCCAAGGTGACTAACGTGGAAACGGCGCCCAATTTCTAATGAATGGCCACAGCCTTGCAGAAAATTGACATGGACCCAGAGCAGCAGCTTTGCACACCCAAGATAGTGAACATTGCCACTGCTGTGATAGAGGTACATGGAGACATCTGAGGCTCTTAATTGGACACGACTACAACAACAACATTAAAAGTTCATTTTATCTTATTTTATATAATGTAAAAAAATACTGATTTATTATATTTATTTTTCAACTTTGTGTGTGTGAGAAAATTATTTTAAAATAGTAATTCTTACATGCGTATATACGGTCAAATTAAAGTCGGAATTATCACTCTTCCAATATTAGAGCTTTTTTCAACTTAAGACACTTCAGCCAGAAAAGGCTTGATAGAAAATAAGACTTGTATGACCGAAGCGCCTATTCTTTTTAAGAACTATGAATGCCGCCGGCTAAGCAACCTCTATCTTCAAAATTGAGCTTTCTTATTATTTAATTGTATTTTTTCTATTAGATAGCGCACCCAATACCTTTGAATATTCCCGAAGGTCATTTGTTGGTTGGGAGTTGATTCATAAAACACAGCCACATCAACCATGTATTTAACTCCCGAAGTTTCAATAACCTGATGTCACTCTCCTCAGGAGAATTGCTATTTTGAATTCTAGTTCTACTTATATACGTACACGATTTTATAAAATAGATGTAAAGCGTCACGTAAGAGGGGTCGGTGGAAGGCTGGTTAAACCGTTTGCTTTTCGACCACTACGACCCGGGTTCGATTCCCGCATTGGACACTTTTATTCTGATTTAAAAAAATACTCCAATGGCCCCCGATTCTTGCAAAAGTCCAACCCCACCAGCGAGTGCAAATAACCAAACGGGGCTCTGGCACATTTGTAAGTGCAAATTCGAACGGATTTTTACATGTGTAGACATGTGGTGCGCTTACAGTAAAAGCAGTCGCTAACTACCCACCATGATTATCATGGTCTGTACCACGTGTACTAGGGATAATTTAAAAAAAAACGTATAGTAAAATTTTTTTGGAAAATAGATAAAAGTAGAATATTAAGAAATACATATTTTGAATTTAACTTTGAGTCAGAACAGCAAGCTAATTCTGTATCGAATAATACCGTTAAGAGAATTTCAAAATTTATATAATTTGTTATTCAGTTTAAATATGTGAGGTTTGTTTTTGATATACAAAAACAATATTTATAATTGGTCTATTTGAATATATAGGTCTCTCACAATTGGTATATGCCCAAACTAAAGAATTAGCTTGTCGTATATTCGAAGGAATATATCAAGAATAGACAAACCTAAAAATGCTATCGGCTTAATAAAATCAAGTATTCTTACACTACCAAAATTTACCATTGAAAAATTAGACAATTCAACGTAATATATCCCTATAATACATAGATTAAAATCCCTAATATCAATATGCCTCATACATATAACTCTGTTATACATTTGCTTTTTAAAGTACAGATAGAAATGAGACAAAAAATAAATAAATAACGTAACTTAATAAGAAAAGAAAATCCGAAAATTGAAAACCCAACATCTTATGCTAACCTCGTTTATTTTTTCCCACTATATGACTTTTTTCGTTGTTTTTGACCTGTTTGCGTTTGTTATCAATAGAGTTGTCTCGGTTTGGGATATTTACCTAAAGCTTGAAGTATTGAGTAACAAATAGAGCGTTTATTCAATTTGTATTTATATATACACCCATACCTCGCTTTGCGTCGGGGTTACGTTCCAAAAAAACACGACGCAAATTGAAACGACGCAAAGTGAAAATATGTGAAGGCGCAATCAAAAACATAGGTATTGCCATATTTTAGGAAAAAAAATTAAAGACTCGAATCCAAAACAACGCAACTTCAAAAATCTAACGACGCACAGTGAAAATCAGTAAAAATTAAGCAGCGACGCAACTTCGAAAAAAACGCAAAACGAAACGACGCAAAGCGAGGTATTGGTGTATATATATAGGATGTGTATGAAACCTAAACCTTTCCCTGACATTAAGGAATGGACCTAGGTGAATGAATAAGAACCTCGGAGACAGTGTGTCGAGCACAACCCGCGCTAGTGACGGCTGCTGTCAATCATCCAGCACCCTTGTCGTAAACAACGGGTCGGTTCTCCGCATTCTTCGGTCATCGAAGCAAGATAACGCTAATTAAGAATAAAATGCCCAATTAGATTATTGAAAGGAGCAGTTATCAATTGCCGTGTTGAATATATGGGCTCAGGAAGTAATTAATTAGCACCACAACATGTATAATTACTCTTTTAAATAATTCAGAGAATTGAAAACTTTGGGAAGGGTTCTCAGTAAGTGCGCTCAAATCAATATCCAGGTTGTATTAAGGAAATTACTCATTGATTGCTTGTGGACCCAACAGACCTATGCTTCCTTTATTTAATCCCATTCACGCGCTTTTTTTACCCGTAGTTATCTCAGTGGTCCACAGCTCTCCTTTGATTATTCATCTCTTTCTTTGCTCGAAGGAAATATCTCTATAATGAAAAAAAAAATTGTTTGAAACAGAAATAGGATTAAAATGTGGATGATCTTTTCTGTTCACGATTTATTTAGAACTCTCATTAAATATATTTTTTTAATGTCTTTCTCAAATTTGGGTTTTTAAACATGTGCTTCTCTTATATGTTAAGAGTAATTCGGAATTTTAAATGAAAACAAAAGATGCGAGTGAACATTTCAACAACAAAACGCTTTATTAAGACCTTTTAGTCTTATACAGATATTCCAAGCAGAAATGTAGGATACATGCAGGAAAAAAAGTAATAGTACCTTAATGGTAATATGATATTTATATGAAGTAAAAATTATATAAAGAAAATCAATCTAATAGATTAGTCTGGGTAAATTGGAGGAAAATAAATTTATTATACATGGATTCACCGCGGAATCACCGCAAATGAAGGCAATAGAGCAAAAGCTAATCACAATCAATGAGTGAACATTTCAAAGAAGTATGTCATATCCAGATATGGTTAAGAGGAAACTTAATAAACCCATTGTATTTGACTGTGGAGTTGTAGAAAAATGTAGAACTCTTTTACAGAGATACCTAATAAAATGTCCCAGAAGAGAATAAAGGCTTCATGATCGCAAGGGGTAGATGAACGGAGGCTAAAAACGTTGTGAACATAAGGGTTTCTTAAAATATCAAGAATATCACAATATAATCTGTTATATATAAATTTACTGGCAATGTGCTTCTTTTAAATAATATTATCTCTACAGACCTTATTGCAATGATAAGTTATTGAATGAGAGGGCTTGGCTCACCAGTATTGAACCCTCTCAGCGGTTTCGCCAAATTAATCTCTAAACCGCTCTACTAATGTATTGGATCGGTCGGTTCAAAATCACTTTATTAGATACCGCTCAACAAGAGCAACCGAGTGTATGATAATTAAAACAGTGAATAATATGTGAAGTTCACATATTAAACAAAATTTTAACGCGGGATTCAATCCCCGTTCATGACTGTCGGGAATTGAGGGTGTTACCCACTCGTCCACCGACGTTGTGCTTGTATTGGATTGGTTTGGGATATACCCTGTATTTTCTATGGAAGGCAGCTTAGGGGTGTTTAGTGAACTATGGACATAAGCTTATAGGTCTTTAGAGGTACATACATATAATTACTGTATATCAATACTGATGAGAAAAGTTCTCTCATTCAATAACTTTATCATTGCAATAAGGTCTGTAGAGATAATGTTATTTAAAAGAAACACATTGTCAGTAAATTTATATGTTGCAAATTTTAACGATAGATGGCAATTAAATTTATAAAAAAATAATATCGTTATAATTTTTTTTTCTCATTTAAAAAGCAAAAATAAATAGGAGCGACACTTTATAATCCTTATTATTACCTTTAAGACGAGCATGCTCGTCAGAATTTGTTACATAAGATGTAGGTATTAAACCTGACTGCTTCGTTTCAAAGATAAACGCTGAAAACCAAACGAAGTGTTACAGCACTAAACTTCAAACCACAATCAAGCAAAATTAATATTTCCCTCTTGCCCTAATATTTTGAGTTTTCGAATGTATTTGATCACGATTCGTTTATATATATATACTAGCGGATGTGTACCCGGCTTCGCCCGGGTTTTATCCGAGTGAAAGTTTGCCTAACGAATATTATTGATAATAATATTCGGGAACACACAGAATATTATGATAATATAATTCGTTATGTCATATATTTATATAATACAATTATAAATTGGCGCCATGGATGTCACTCTTGTGAAACGTCCCGTTCCAAACTGTGTGTTTTTAAAATGTTTTAATTAAAATACTATTCGTTACAATTATAAATTTGAACGATAGGCTCATTATTTCTTTATACCGTTATTATACCGTTATATTATATATATTATATTATATATATATTACACGTTATTTGTTTTCTTGGCCGACTGTTTTACATATGGTGTTATCTTAAAATTGCTTGTTTTGAATATTTTTTAGATTGAGATTATTAGCTAGTATGTAAAAAAATTAACTCTGTTGAAATTTAATTTTGTATTTATATATAAATAAAATTAACTCTGTTGATTTTTTTTGTATTTAATCAATAACAGCGAAGTTACGCATGTTAATGTTAGGGAAAAATATTTTGATGTTAAGCAAAACCTGCTCCATCTCGTTTTACATAAATGTTGAAAATTTGGTCGAAATTGATGCATTGTAACGAAAGTTTTTAGTGAACAACACTTATGAAATTTGCATTTTATTAATATAGATATGAAAAAATAGTACAAATGTAATATTGTACTTGGATAAGGTGCATAAATTAAGAACCTTTTACAACCTTCCTTTTTAAAACCTCCTGTTAATTCTTGACTGGTATTGTATGATTGGGATTGATTATGTATATTAATTACGTGTTGGGACGATATTAAGATTTCTACGTTTATACAAGGTATGTCCCATAAGTTCCCGGACTGGGTCCATAAAAAAAGGTAAGATATATATTTTTAAAATTATTAAAACTTTTCAAAGTAATCCCCCCTGCTTCAACGCACCAGCGCCATCGTTTCTTCCAATTGTCGAAACAGTTTTATAGGGCTCTTTTGGAATGCTCTTCAATGCCAACAGCGATTTTTCTATTATTACATCCCTGGTGTAAAAATATCTTCCTTTTAGAACTGCTTTAAGTTTGGGGAACAGGAAAAAGTCATTTGGTGCGATGTCTGGGGAATAGGGTGGTTGAGGTAGGATTTCTGTCCCGTTTTTCGCCAAAAAACTCGTCACCAAGTGCGCTGTGTGAGGGCGGGCATTGTCATGGTGTGGATCCAATCACCATTAGTCCATTTTTCTGGCCTTTTTTTTCGAATCGCTTACCTTAGACTGCGAAGAATGCCCAAAGACATTTCCTTAATAACTGTTTGGCCTGCAGGAAGATACTCGTGATGAACAATGCCCTTGTTATCTAAAAAAGCGACCGGCAACACCTTTTGTTTCTGGATTTCAATATCCTGGATTTTTTAGGTCTAGGCTCACCCTGACCTCCCCACTCGGCAGATTGACGCTTGGTTTCAGGGTCATAGCCATAGACACATGTCTCGTCGCCTGTGATTATCTTGTCTTTCCATTCCGGATCCGTTCTTGTCATTTCCAACATGTCCTCACAGGTTGCAAGGCCGACACAGTTTTTGCTCATTAGTGAGGAATCTTGAGATGAATTATGCAGGAGTCTTTTTGAGCTTCAAATTTCCTGTTACGATCCTTCCAATCGTAGTTTTAGAGATGCCTGTGTCTTGCTCTAGCTCCAGCAAAGTGGTTCGAGGATTTTATTTCATCAAATCGGTGATTTTTTGCACATTTTCATCAGTCCTTTGAAATTTTTGGCGTCCTTGACGAGGATCATCTTCAATGGAAATTCTGCCAGCTTTAAATCTAGAATGCCATTCAAAAACAGTTGTTCTCTTTGGGGCGTCATTGGGGAATGCTTTATTAAGCATTTAAAAAGTTTCGGTTGCTGATATTTGAAGTTTCACACAAAATTCTATGCAAATCCTCTGCTTCAATTTTTGTTCTATTGTAAAATCTCCGCAGCGCTAGGTGAGACCTTTAAATAAATTAGAATGACCTTGGCGCGCGCACGTACCGCCTCGATATTGGTACCACCGTGTTGCCAGATATTTTTTCTATAATAAACAGTCAAATTTATTTACATTTTTCATTTATTTATTTTTTTATGGACCCAGTCCGGGAACTTATGGGACATACCTTGTATATCCTGATTGAACAATTTAAAATCACAAAATATTGTTCATAATATACAAATCCGTGTATGAGACTAATGGTCTTAATTAGGTTTTCCGTGTGTATACAATCTGACTTATTATCAGTAAATATACACTCATGGACAGAATTTATCGAAGTTGTACTCTTTAGCATGTATATCGGGATTCAAACAATAACTCTAAGATATTTGATACACAGTAACCTTTATTGAAGACATACTAGATAACCAAGTGTGAACAAAATTGCTTGTCTTTAAAGAAAGAAAATGTCCATGAGAATAAAACTCACTTTTTTACCATTTTTCCATGGCGTATAGGATTATACGCCTTAATAAAGGCTTTTTTGCGTGTGTTGTTCATAATATATACCAATGATTGTTATTATCAACCATAATACCTGGTGTGCCTCCTCAACCAGGCTCCACCATGATGATCGATCCATAGCCATAGTTTCCAACCGCTGGTATAACGTTGCCTTGGTTTCTCTCTTGGTTCACCAATTGGACCTGTTACCCTAGTGTACCTTCAATGCTTCCATCAATCTTTTAGTAGGCTATCATACTTAGTACATGACCTACCCAATACATGTACTAAGAGATAATATCCAATATGAATATATTTAACAAATGAAAACATTAAGACGCGAGTGTTTATTTCACAAATAAATCAAACTTGTACTGTCTTTACTGCGATGAAAAAATATTGGTAAATATATTTTCTCTTTAAAAAACGGTGTATATAGGCTTTATGGTTATATACATTCACATACACAAAGCTTTATTAAGACCACTGGTCTTATACAGATTCCCCGAAAGGAGTAGGATATCTCTCTACAAATTAGTTTAAAAAGTATTTACATATTAGCACGGAGGGAGAGTGCTGAGTTACAGAGATTTTAAAATATTTTATTACATCATACACAAGTCAATGGTGGTATTATAAAATAATCATAAAAAGAGGGATATGAGAAATATAAAATAAAAGAGTAAACTATATACAGTTAGGTAAAGTCCAGTAGACTCCCCCAACGACAGTCCTCCTCCAGACAGTGAGTCACGTTCTCCCCTCATCTCAAGGCTCAGAAAGAACCTGTGTATGGATGACTTGACAGACGCGAGGATGGCGAGGGCGTCGTCATCCAGCCCTTGACCGAAGAGCCAGCCCTGCAGGTCGGGTGGTTGTTGAGTTACAGAAGCAGGCCGCTCGGTGTCCAAACAGTCGACAGCAGTCGTCGGATGCCATGAAGCCCTCCAGACATTGATGGCAGCTTTGTTTGATAGTTGTATATCTATTTGTTGAGTGTGTGTAGTTGTGTGTGTTGCCCAGTGTTTTTATACAATCATCTATAACTTTACGGGAATCTCTATATAAAAAGGGAAGCAGGAGAAAACCTATAACCTATATATATAACACTATCAATTGTTTTAAATCTCCTGGATATTAATTAAACAATTAAAAATATTTCCGGAGAGGAGTTTCTAATAAAATCAAAAGAAACTAATCTCCGCGAAAACATTTTAAATTGTTTAATTAATATATAACGCTATATCAAAGCAATTATATTGTTCTTTAGTTACACACACACACAAAGCTTTATTAAGACCACCGGTCTTATACAGATTCACCACAGGAAGAAAGAATAGATGGAGCTCCTATACTCCAGGCAGCGCAGCACCCAACAACAGCCTCCTGGTCCTACGCATTTCCAATGGCCACACGTTCCTTCGTGCATACGTCATGGTTAGCGAACCACTGAACAGACTAGTGTGGAATCAGCCACGTTCTAGTCTTCGCTTTCCTCATCCAAATGGACCACGACATTCGGCGATCCAATTAATCTCCTCCGAACGGTGACTGCGGCCTTGTAGAATTTATATAATTTGTTCTTTATTTACATATTTCCTATATTAATTTGTATATTCTAATTTATTTGTCCCTTTTTTTCCCACTCGCTTTCTGAAAATCTCTCAGAAGAGTTTTAATATAAGAATAAAGGTCTTAATAAAGGCATTGATAGCAGCCGAAATATAAATGTTACCTATTTAAAAAAAAAAAGGCATCTCTCCTGACCGTGCAAATAAAAGTTGTTAATGGCCTGTGCCATATGTCGGAATAAATAACAACTAAACGTCAAAAATGCACTTATTTAAATAATCAAGAAAAACTAACCACGTACGCGTTTCGGGGTCTTACTTTCACGATCAGGATATGCCTTTTTCTTAATTTATCCACCTGATACCAGTACAATTACACTTTTATACTATTGATCACATGATTTGGCGTTTGCCTAAATACCTGTTTCATAATTTTCAGGATGCCTCAAAGACCAGCCTTTTTGGCGGGTGATGTACAGTTTGCACCAGGTTGATAAGGGCCACCAGCCCGAAACGCGTACGTGGTTAGCTTTTCTTGATTAATCAAGAAAGGACATTTTTGAGGCAAATCTGGAATAATTGATAATCAACGATTGGTTGATATTTATTCCGAGAGATGGCGAAAGCCTTCATCAACTTTTAGTTGCGCGATCAGAAGATGCCTTTTCTTAATTTATCCACCTGATCCCAGTACAATTTCACTTTCGTACTGTTTTTTAAATGGTAACTATGTAATACCTATATGTAAATAATGTAGGTAAATGGCGTGCATATTCCATCGTATCTACTCCCACCCGGGCAGTAGGCATTAGAATCCCCTGAAGTGAACCAAATATTTCAACCATCTTCCTCATACGACTTTAGGAAGAGCCCTAACTGTTTTTCCAATGCCCCACGACATCCCGCACTTGATTTATGAGCTAGTACTTGAAGTATATTAATGTTTAAGTGTTAGGAATATATGGAAAAGTAATGAGACACAAGTTTAGTCAGCCAGCACAGTATTTTAATCTACTATAGTATTCTTCTTATTATAACAAATATGCTGGAATTTTTAGAATTTAAAAAAACTAAACAAAATGAATTCCAAATGAACCTCAATCATATAAAAACATCACGGAAGCGTTGAGAAAGGCAATCTTCCTCAGTCGGTGTAGTGCTTGCGGTTGCGTCGGTAGGGCTTGGCAGCTCGGGCTCTCTCTTGGGATGCGACCGCTCGGCTCTGCATCACTGCAGCGCCACAGTTAGCATTTGGCATGTTGGCATTTGTAAACAACTTGGCTAGGAAAACGCCCTCAAATATGAATCACGTATAAACAACATCCAGTTTAAAGATATCAAAGATAAATAAGTACACTTCTGGCCAAAACTTATGGAAGCGGAAAGTCTGCGATGTCGCCTATCGTCTGTTTTTTTTTTTTTTAAGAGATAGAGGCAATTTTGTTCACACTAGGCTAACTCGTGTGTCTACAATAAAGGTTATTGTGTATCAAATAGCTTTCATAGTTATTGTCTGAATCCCGATATACATGCTAAAAAGTGTAACTTCCTTAAGTTTTGTCCATGACTGTGGTTGTCGACAGTTAAACTTATCGTCCAAAAGTTGTCTGCTACAATTTTATGCTTCTCTTTACCAAGTTGTGAGAAGTTTCTTGAAAGACGGAATAACTTACCTTTGACATTTTACACGGGGCTCAACAACCTAGCAGCAAGACGGATGCTATAATGAGAAGAGCAATTGTCATTAAGGACAAATATTCGACAGTTTTTACGACCTTCCATTTGGAAGTCGATATTTCCTAAAGAATTGCCAATAAAATATGACGCGATTGTACTAATACTATATTCTGCTGTCATTTGCAAGTATGATAATGTACATTTATTTCAGAAAATTGTTTGCCTATTTTTTCTGTCTAATTTTATCGACTGCCAATTGGATGTAGACAAAGGCGTCCTTCAGCAACTTCGCGTCAATTTATATGCAAACATAAATTAGATCAGCTTATCTAGCTAGCCTCGGAGAGACTAATGCTAAACATTCTGGAGTCTATTGTTTATGGCCGCCTGGATTTATGACGGTCTCTCGTCTGCTCCTCGTTAGGTGCTGTCTCCAGGCGACCTCTACTTCTTTCCATTATTCTTACTGCCATTTTCAACTTTTACAACTGCAAATGGAAACTCTCTTTATGACCTTTTATTATTATATATATATATATGTTATAAATAATATTTTTGATGTAAAGATAAAGAATTGAAGGTGCGTAGTCTCGTGATAAAAGAAAAATATAAAATAATAATTTATACTATCAATTAGTTATTTTTAATTTCAAATACTTGAAGAAAATTACACATTAAATATTTTCACAGTTATATAGAATTTACAAAATTAATTCTATATTAGTGAATTTTAAAAAAAGTAAGTTTAACTATACATATTTACAAAATATATATTTTGAAGAGATATATATTTTTAGAAATGCATCGCATTCTTTTTTTATGTCTCTTGGAGAAAAAATATTTTTTGCGTGCTTATATAATACATTTTGGGGTTATTTGTGGCCGGTAATGATTTTAAAGAAGAATATATTCTTTATAACAACGAATCTTCATTCAGCAACAAATAAAGTTGCTTAGAAAGAGCGCTGAAAGAAACGTCGGCTTTAAGACTGGAGTAAAGTTTTAAGACCGCTTTATAAATACTAGTTCTTTTAAATTATTTCTGCTCGTAGTTTGAGCCTATTTAGATAAAAAGGTGTGATAATTAAGTATGCATTGTAAATATAAAATGAACTAATAAGTACTGTGATTATATTTTTAAAGGAAGAATGCAGATTGTCGTCACAGGAGCAAAGTTCTCCAATCTTATTTGTTTAACTGCACCTAAATATGGTGTTAACATCCGAAATATTGCGGATAGCTATGAAAGATTTTTAAAGAGCACAATTTGAAGAAAACGATAACGATGTTTGTTGCGGATATCGCACCCGATCGGAAGGCCAACTTCTAAATCAGACAATATTGAATATAAACAATTCACTAACAAAATTGTTGGCACATTAAATCCATATGGCATTCAATTCAAACAAAGTCTAAAATTTATCGAAAAACTCTCTCTCTCTCTCTCTTTGCGGAACATAAATCTAATAAATAAAATAATTCTCTAGAGTACCCGTCATAAATAAATCCAACTCGATTCGATAAAAACGCAGGGCGGAGGTGGTGTGGCTAATTCAACGTCCAAAACTCGGCAACCAAAAGATAAATTCCGACGACGACCCTTGACCTTGACGTCAACCTGCATGGCGTCCATGCGATAGGATTTAAATTTTTCTCTGGGAGATTTTTAAATAGAAATTCCTAAAGGCACAATTGTTGATACACAAATAAATACACTACTGGCCATTAAAAGTCTTATACAATGAAAAAAGTACAGAACAAATACTAAATTTGAATGAAAGGTAAAACATGAT